>JADKLZ010014195.1:6235-23852 GCA_021533235.1 Biomphalaria straminea | reverse complement strand
ATTTTAGTTCTATCTTTGGGTCTCTGTAACATGCTAGCCTAAGTGATAAAATGACAATTTTGTACTGTACTTACCCTCTTGTAATGTAGTCTAAAAAAGTGTGAATCTGTTCAAGTTTGAAGTACAACAACTTTATCTGTAACATTTCAAATAAACATGAGCAATCTAATGCTTTAGGTGTAAAATATATATAAATATATAATAAGAATATGTATAGATGGAGAAACTGAGTTACAAAATTACAACTCTGCTTGAATTAAAAGTAAAATTTATTAATAAATCTTTTCAACAAATTTCCCCCCTTTCAGACCTTGCAATATATAGGGCAAATGATGTAAACATCATCTGTTTCTGAGTTGAGAGGGTGTCATGTGGCCAGCACAATGACCAACCTTCTTTACTATCTAAAGATTCCAAAATTCAAAATCTCAGTCTTAGACAGGATTTGAACTTCAGAGTTGGAAGCCAAGAAATACATCAAACCTGAATGTTAAAATTGTTTTCATTGTTAGGTCTCATGTCTTTGTTTAACATATTTATTGTGTAGAATATCAAAAGTTTTTTTTCTCATATTAGTATTTTTTTTATAAATCATAATTAGAAAAAAAAATGTAAGTGTTTTACTTAGCAAGAATGTACCTTGAGATAATCTATAAGTACAAAAATGAATGAAGCTTATTACCAATCCTGAATTTCGATAGCTCTTTCCCTTTTTTGCTTTCTTCTTAGCATTTATGCACTGAAATATGGAGCAAACAATTGAACAAATATTTAAACCTTACAACCTTTTATGTATATTAATTTTAAATCACAACAATCAAATTGGGTCATAAAAATACATCTGTAACCAAAATTAATTTACTTTCACCGATTCTTTAAATACAAGGTACCGGGTAGTCACTAAAAAAGCAGAAAATTTGTCAGCTAATTCTTTATTAGGTAGAAGCTTGACTGAATTTCATCTAAAACTACTTTGACAGATTAAAATGATATACTTTTCCAACAAAATTAGTTGATATCGTTACTCCCTGTTACTGATTGCATCTGCTTTGGAGAGTAGGATAGAGATAATGGTACGGACAAAAAAATCATAGTTCTCCAAATCAAAATTGTTACCCTTGTCAGGCTAGTGTTTGAGCTAAACCTTATCCCAACACCATGTCAGGCTAGTGTTTACGCTAAACCCTAATGCAAACATTTCTTATCATGGTGTCCACCCTACAACAATGGCATTTATGCTCTGCAGCCTAGGCAGAAACTTAACTGAATCTTACATTTCAACCAATACCAGTCAACAGGTGGACTAGACAGGTGGTTCTTATTAGAATAGAATCATTTCATCTAACTTTTACATCCAATGGCTTAAGAGTAAAAGACACATGGACAAACAAGATTTGGACCATATTGCCAACCTCTGTTTATAACTGTGCCCAAAAAAATAAAGAACACTTACTTCAAATACTGTACTATCACCAGGGCCTTTACTCAGTTCTCGGAGAGTCGTTGTGAATGACCCAATGAAATCATGACTGAAAATAAAGAATATTTATATAGTACACAAGAAAGCAAATTAGAAGAAAAAAAAACTTTTTTCACAAATGAGAAATTTTGTTGCCAACCTTCTGATCATTTTATGATAACCTTTGAAACAACTAGTGTTAAAGAATTACCCATGAAGGGCAATATTGATCATAAAATTTGAATTATAAACAAAGTCCTTTTATAAGCACATATGGAGAGTGCCATAGAAGAGACCACAATTAAGGAGAAAAAACAAAAAACTTTTAAAATGTCATCTTTTATGTTTAGGTAAAAAAAAATATCTCAAGACTTTAAAAAAGAAACATAAAATAACTACTAATGAAACATTGCATTTTTAAGTGGCAATGCTATTTTTAATCTGTAGCTTTTTTTAGTTTTTACAGGCAATATTTTTTTTTCCAAAAAATGTTTTTATAATTCATGTATTGATTTTATTTAATTCCTCAATCTGTTATGTTTAAATAAACTAATTACTATATGCAAATCATGCTGTAGTTTTTTTTCCCCACTATGATAACAAGACAGAACAAGTTTAAGCTGAATGACATCACTTAAATCAAAATAATAAGTGGTAAGGAAAGATTATATGAGATCATAGTACAAAATCTGCATTTATAAGATAAGATTATTTTTATTGATCCAATCTAATGGAAATTCAGTTTGACTACAATTGACAATCTCAAGCGTAACTACTGTATAAAAAACAATATTGATGAAAATTCGAACAACATTCACACACGAAACACATACACATTCATAACCAGCGCTTGGTTACTCATGTACAAAAGGTCCTCTTAAGACTTAGTTACAAAAATAAAGCCTAAACAAGTAAACAAAAAAAGAAAGGCATCGACTTACCCTCCATCAGCATCCCAATCATAGCATTCAAATTTGATTGATCTGTAGATACAGTGAAAATTAATAATAAATAATATAGCCTGAGAATACCTTTTGTGATTAATAGCAAAAATCAAAATTTTAAGAGCTTAATAAGGCTGTCATGTGCCACAAAAACAAAAATCAGAGAAGTGTACTAACCTGTCATAGTCACCATTACATAAATCTCTCACAGGTATCGAGAAAGATTTCCATGTTGGGTTGAGAGTCTTTTTGATCACTTCAGTTCGATGCACAAGTGTAAAACTTAGGGGGAAAAAAAGGAATGTCTTTATAAAATGATTTACGGTACACACAATTTTAGTACTTTGAAATATATTAAATTTATTTTCAAGAGTAAAAAAAAAAGATGATACAATAGTATCAATTTATTTGCTCTACCATGTAATACTACAACATTCTTTAGTTTTAAACTTTAAAGAATTCTTCAAATAGATTTACAATTTAAAGGCACATCTACCTCTTTAAAGCCTATGTATTACATAAAAGATAGGATTTATTCTAACAATTGTCTCACAAGAAGTAACATCTTCAATGTATTTGAACTGTTGGTAACAAACATATTTTCAGCTAAATTACGGATTTAAAAAAAATGCTTAAAGTATCAAAGACAAACAGATACATTTGATAGATAAAAGACCAATGAAAGAGGCCATTTTTTCAAATTTGCAAGCCAAATTTGTTTTTACCTTCCATCTTCATGAGCTCGACTTATGCTTAAAAATGGATCAGACTTTCCAAAAAAATCTTTCTTATCCAACTTCTGTCCACAAAACTGTAGGGTCACTTGTTCCTAGTGTAAAAATTAGTATTTGTTTGTTTTACATGTTTCAGATGTTCCTTCAGGTTTGAAGATTACAACACCCTAACCAAAACCTCCTGCAGGAGAGCTAAGACCATCGAGATGACAGTCGTGAAAGTATACCACAAGACCAGGCAGGTTTTCATGAGTTAAGTGCCCCTTTAAAATCAAAACATAAACTATTTTTTATTAAAACTAAAAACAGTGCCTGTTACAGCTGTTTAAGTAAGCACAATTTACATTGATGCAAGCAAAGGAGACCCATTTTGCCTACAAAAAGGGTTGAGAACCCCCAAAAAACCTGCCAGTATGATGGTACCTAAGCATTTACTACATAAATAATCCATCTACCGCTATTTATGGAGCAACAAATATGTAATATATTTATCTTTTTATGCATTTTCTTTCAATAAAGAAATCTATAAAATACTCAGCTTTTACTTAAATTACTATTTTTTTAATGTAAATTTAAGTTTCACCCCTTCATATATATTTTATATGCTTACTATGTTAATATAAATTGTTCACTCTTATAGATCTTTAGGGCAGATGATATAAAGGTCATTGGATTCTGTGGCCCACAGTTAACAAGGGAGTCATGTGGGCAACACAATGACCAACTGGTTTTACTAATAATAGCTAATGTCAGGCACCCATTAAAGTTAGGTGGACTCATGGGCACTCTAAAAAATACTGAAATTTAAAATTCCAGTCTTCACCGAGATTTGAACCCAAGAACCCTCAGTTCAAAATCCAAGCACTTTAATAGTAAGCCACCACTACACCCTTCTATTAACAAACTTAATCATCAATTCTTGAATATTTTTTTTAATCTGATAAATTAATCCTCATGATATCACCCTTTGAACTGTGCTCCATTTTCATACACAATATAGTAACTGGTGTAATTTTGATCAGTCATAGGACTAATCAAAAACAATTATCAACAGTAACTGCATAGTCCAAATGACATGGGTGTGTTTGAGGAGAGTCTATTCATATAGAGGTGTGTGAGGTTGCAGACTAATTATAACACTTTTTTTTCCCTTTCATATAATAATGTGTGTGTGTGTGCAGTCATTGCTCATAAATCATCCCAGAATTCTCCTCTATTAAGTGTAGACTTTCATAGCAACAAACATGCTGGAAGGTAAAAGATGTTAAAAAGATGCATGTCTGGTAGTGAAAGAGCTGAGAATATTTCAAATATTTAGGCCAAAGGTCAAGATGGTCTAGTGCAAAACAGGTGAACATGTAAGGGAAGAAGAATGTAATTAATAGTATTTTGCTAACTCAAAAATATTTTTTTTTAATTTTTAACTTTGAAAGTTACCAAAATGAGGAACATCAAATATCTAGATTGTTCAGTTCATCAAAAGAAAGTTTTTACCTTACAAGAGCTTAGTTCTTCAGCTCCAACTAGAAAGAGAAATAAAGGTTACAATTTAAAAAAAAAAAAAACTTTCATCACAGATTAAAAATACTATTAAAAATGTATTTACTAAATTACTATATAAGCCTATCTACATTCTAAAATTTATATGTTCTACAGTATACGCTAAAGACACGAATTTATGTCAGGATTGTGTTCTATTACAGAGTGTGAAATGTCAAGACTAACAACAGTTGAATATGGAGCAAAATGAACAATCCCTTGTAACTAAAGCAAACAATGACCTTTTGATAAAATCTTTTCTATCCTAAATAGCTAAATGTCTGAAGACAATAGTTTTCTAGCTATTTAGAGAAGGACTAAAGTTCTCTCCTGCAAAAAGATGAGTCCAATAGCATGTAATACCAGCTGTATTTCAACTATCAAGACCACAACATCTGCAGTCCAGAGCAGTCTAGAGCAGTGTCTCAAGAATCACCTTACCTCTGTGGCATTTTACGTTTCGAGAGACAATCTTTTCCCTTTGCAACTTCTTGTGTGGCTAAAGAGGCCAATCCTTCATACACAGCTGCGGTTGCAGGTTGGGCATATAAAATCACTAGGCGCAGCTGCATTTTCAGCCTTCTTTCTGCTTCTGTTGTGTATGGCATCTGCAATCCGAGACCCTTCTCTTATGCTCTCTATCCATGTGAATCTATCCAGTGCTACTTTTTCCCAGCTGCTAGTGTCAATTTTAAATAGCTTCATGTCGCGTTTGCATACATTTGTATACCATAAAAGTGGGAGACCAGCGGCTCTTCTGCCTTCAATAAATACAGTATATCTTGTGGTATTCTACCTACTGGCATTCTGCGAACGTGGCCGAGCCAGCCAAGGCGTCTGCTGCTGATAACTGAGCGGATGTCCTGGCACCCTGATCTTTGTAGCACTTCCTCATTGGTTATCTTATCTTGCCACCTTATTTTAAAGATCCGCCTTAGGCATCGGAGGTGGAAGACATTCAGCATTTTTTCCTGCCATGAGTAGATTGACCATGTTTCCCTTCCATATAGCATGCAATCATAAACAGTCTCACAGTAGAGCACTGAATGCTTGGACAATATAGATCAGTGATTCCCAAAGTGGTCCATATGGACCCCCAGGGGTCCACGAGGACTTCCAGGGGGTCCACGAACGTGAAAAAAAGAATTGGGGGTCCATGACATCGAAATGGGGGTCCACGAGAGTGAATCTCATTTAAAAAGGAATTCAGTTTAGTATAAATCTCACATTAATGGAATCACATATTAGGTATATCATACAAATATACATTATTTTTACTTTATTATAGCTAGCCTATTAAATAATTTATATTATTGGAATGAAAAACATATTTTAAATTTTAACACCTCATTTAAATAGCTGAATTTGGTCTAGAGATAAACTAATATTTAACATGACTGAATCTAAATACAAAATAGACGGTGGTGTTAATTTTCATTTTTTTTTCTTATTTTCTTGTCGAACTTATATTGCCTATGTGTCTTTTATTTAACAACATTTTATGTAATGACACCATGAAACCAACTAAGCTGGAGGATCGTTGGAGACAAAGCCGCCCTAATAAGATTTGAAAAACTATTGAACACTCCATGATAAAGTTCAGAAAAGATCTACAATTGACAAAATATTTGTTTTCAAATTTTAAGGAAAATAAAATGGTTTGCTGTGTCTTAAAATATCTTGCAAAATTATGAAAATGGTTTACAATTGGCAAAAAAAAATGAATGATTTATATCAGTAGCAACAAATAGAGCAGTAGTAGATCTTGATTGCAGGAATATCTTCAATTTTTTTTCAAAGCAGTTAAGGGAAACTAAATACGCAATTACTTGCTCAAATGTGAAGAGCAAATGACAAGAACATTCATCAGTTGAATCACAAAGCACATTGAGAGGACCAAATTACAGCAGAACTAATTCTCAGTGTTAGCTGGTCAGGAGGCGCTTTGGACCTTTTTCAGCTAAACATTTATTATTTGCAGTAAGCAGATGGTCGCGTTACTGTGTGAGTTCATTCTGTGCACTTTGGTACACTACCGAAGGGTGGACTTCACCTGGGCGACCAAACTGACACAACTAGACTAGAATAACTAAGAAAACTAGCTAACCTAATCTAAAATAACTAAAAATAAAACGATCAAACTAAATTTATAGCAAACGATCCCAGCTGAGTCTTTAACACTACATAAAAATTAACTACATGGTCCTCGACTAGCCACCAATGGCCGAGTCGGTCAGAAGAGAAAAAAAAGGGAGGTAACTAACTAAGACCGGTTCCTTTATACAGATAGGTCATGGGTCAACTAGCCAGGTAAACCTAACAATGCTAACAATTAGAGGCCAAAAACTAAATAAACAACCGCCATGTTACATCAGCACAAAGGAGTGCTTGATATATGTGTGAAAAATTGTTTTATTTAATTTAATAACTATATTTGCATAGTGTAGTTTTGTCTAGTTATAAATTAAAACAAAAAGAAATGTAGACCGTAAGTATTTGAAATTGAACTTTATTACTTCCATGTCAAACAAGAGAGTGTTAATGTGCCATTTTTTTGATGCAGTGCTCCTATTTCTTCTATGTGGTTATCATAGAGATCTGTCACAAGGTCAATTCAATGTTGAATTATGTAATGTCCTTGTGATGCCGGGGATTCAATCTTCTACTAAAATAATTAAATTAATGTCGAACTAGAATTCACTGTAAAAGATTCTTTGTAGAAAACGAAACTCTGGAACTTTATTTGAATAAAACGTAAGTACAGCTTATGTACAATAGTAGATCAACAATGAAATAATAACATATCAAAGGCTTCTTTCTTAATAAAACTTAGAGATGTTAGAACACACAACCTTTCAGTAAGACATTCATGCACAGACTGAAAATCTCACGCAATTACAGTCTCTGGGCGGAAGTTGTCATGTGACTGATGCAACCGACTGATGCAACTTCTAGCCAATAGATTTTAATTTCTATCAAGACAAAGAAAAACTAAAAATAACTCTCGTGTAATACCAATATAGAAATCAACCCAGAATGGCATATGTGTCATATTATCATTAGTTATAATGATCTTGATTTTTTAAATTATTTTTTTCTCCATTGTCCATTCAATAAGTATTCCAGCTCCTTCGTTTGTGGTGGCTTTCTGAGAACAATCCATGAAAACTCTGTTAGGGTAATGGTATTGTATAAGAGTTCACTAAATTCTTCATGCTCTGTTGGAATATAGCTAAATATTTCTTTCTTCTTATGTAAGTCTTTGCAAACAATATATTTCTCTATACAGCTGGCAGAGTCAAACTTGACTGATAATGAAGTTTTTTTTTTCAATTATTATGGCTTAAGAAATCCACGAAAAACAGCTCTTTGTGAAACCTTTTACAAAAACAACAAATTTCTACATGAAAAATAATCTCCGTAGCAATGGAAGTCGAGCTTGCAAACCTTTAAAAACAAAAAGTTTCCAGTTTTGTGATAGTAAACGATACATATTAACTGTTACATAATGAGTTTAAATTTCAATTTCGTTAATAAATTTATTGTAAAAAATGAATTTAACTTTAAATGTAGTTTTAAATTACTTTTTCACTCCTCGTGTCACTGGTTGGAAATTATTTAAACAAAATGTTTAATTTGCAATTGATGAATTTTTTAAATTTTTGAAAAATTCAATATAACTTAAACAGGGGGTCCACGGAAAACCAGAAAACATGTCAAGGGGTCCACGAGACAAAAAAGTTTGGGAACCACTGATATAGATCTTTAAGATACACAGAAACAAAGAACAAAAGAAAGTGTCCTCTATAGATCTTTACGATACACAGAAACAAAGAACAGGAGAAAGTGTCCTCTATAGATCTTTACAATACACAGAAACAAAGAACAGGAGAAAGTGTAGGTAATGAAGCATTTGTATTTGGCTGGTCATTTACATTACCATTTTAAGGACCAAACAATGAGCAAGTGTAATAGAAAACAAAAACTTACTTATTATTAGTCCACTATTTCTTTTAGGCCCACTGAAAAGAAAAAAAAAGGAATTAATGGCAAAAAAGTATTGTGTCTTCTGTGCTCACATAAGCCAGTGGTTCTCATCACATGCATCACAATGTTATTTGGAGTAAACAAAAGATTGTCTCAATTTAAAAAAAAAATGCCCAAAATGTGGTTTATTGAACAGAAAAAGATGTTACTTTATTCAATATTTTTTTAAAACTATGCACTTCAGATCTTTTGAGATATTTTTTTTTTTTGTAACATGAGGTCAAGAGTAAGGTCAAAAATTATTCAGAACACAATAGTAGCATAAAAGTATTTTTGACTTTACCTTTAATTAGTTGAAGTATCACTAATATTCTTTGCAATTGTTATATATATATATATTTTATATTAAATATGTAATAATATCTGGAGAAAAATGTTTAATAAATACTTTAAATCAAATCATAAACTATTTTTTATTTAGAAAAAAAAAACAGGGCCAGGATTTTCCAACTCTTGTTATGTTAGACACTAAATATTTAAATGAGTCAACTTCTAATCTTTGGTCATTCAATAGTATGTAACATCTCGTACTATCACCACCACAAGCTAGTAGTTTGCTTTTTTCAGCACTGATTTCCATGACAACTGCTCTAGCTGCAGCATCCAGTTTTGAAATAAGATCTTGTACTCGGTTTGCATTTTCTCCACAGTGTTCTATATCACCTGCAAACTTGAGATTGGAAATAGACCTTCCTTATGGTCAAGCAAGAAGTAAATCCTTCTGGAGTTTAGTCAAATTAGTTAACCGGCATGAGAATGCATCCTTGCCATCCTCCTATAGATGCCCTAAAACTTTCTCCAATTTGGTTGTTCAGAGGTACTGATTCCTGCTAGTTGCATTTTGATATAGGGCTTTGATCTTCTTATCTTATCTTATACAATACAGACATTACTTCAAAAAAGAAGATGATTACGTCCTGGGCGTCATGCATTCAGTCATGCATATTAACCAATGACTTAATAAATTCTGCCAAGTCACTGGTTTTCCTGGCTAGCTCAGGCAATCCATTCCATGTCTGATAGCGCTAGGGTAGAAGGAGCTTTTGTACAAATTTGTCCAAGCATATGGTACGAGGAGTGTGCCTTTTTCTTTGTGTCTTTCTGAGTATTTTATTAAATTTTGTTTTTGAATTTGAATATTATGGTTCAGTGTTTTATGTATAATTGCTACTTTACTTTTGAGTCTTCTGTCCTGAAGGCTTTCTAAATTTAGTGATTTTACTAAAGGTGTTACTCTAGTCAAATGTGAATATTGATTTGTTATGAATCTCACTGCTCTATTTTGTGTCTGTTCCAGTTTCTTAACATTATCTTGAGTTGAGTTCATCATCATGAGATCTACTATGTTATGACTCATTATCAACATAGGTTTCACTATGTTTTGAGTCATTATCTTTGTTAGGAACTCCCTCATCACTTGCCACATTCCATCATGCCAAACCCAGTCAAAAGCTTTTTTGAAGTCTATGAAGTTGTGTACCAGTTTCTTTGGTGTTGAAAGCATTTTTCATTTAACAGTTTGATGTTAATATTTCTTCAACAATGCTTCTACCATCTTTTAAGCCTGCCTTTTCTTCGGAAAGGAGCTCAGCTTTTCTCTGGAGTCTGTTGAGAATTATTCTTAGCATTATCTTGCTAGGATGTCTGATCAGACTTTGTTTTCTATAGTTTTGGCACTATCTCAAGTTATCTTTCTAGAGCAATGGAATGATTAATGACTGGGTCCATTCTTTCAGCCATGTTTTTTATCCCATTTTTTCTGACAGATTGTCCTAAAACATTTAGTTATATGTGAGCCACCATGTTTTAAAAGTGCTGATTGTACATCATCAATTCCAAGTGATTTGCCATCTTTAAGTGATTCTAATTCATAGTGATTCATCTCTAATTCTGACTCTAGAATCGAAGCTTTACAAAGTTCTTTGTTGTCCTAAGGTGTTTTGTTGATTAGACTGTACTTGGGATTTATCTAAAAGTTATACAGATCTTTGCAATATTCTGTCCACCTTCTAAGCACATCTGCTTCTTCAGTCAGAAGAGTTCCATTGTTGTTTCCAATCACTGTCTTTCTAGCTTGTCTTGTGTTGGTCAAAGCTTTTTATTTTTCTTATGCTTCTTTGCTATTACCAAATAGCCTAGATCTAGATAATTTTATTCTAAATACTCTAGAAATTAAATACTAACAGAAAAGATCAATATAGTAAATCTATCACTTTTTTGTGTGTTGTTTGTATTTAGTTTTAAAAAGTATTTGTCATAGATTAGAATTTAGATTTATAGATCTATGTCTAAATCTAAAACTAACTAACATACTGTGTTATGTGAAACTGAATTTCCATTAGTTTGGATCAATAAAATTATCTTATCTTATTTTATTGGCTTTTTTTAAGCTACCTATATTTATTTCCAGTCTCATAAAATGAGCAACAATTTAGCATAACAAATATCAACTTACTCTAATAATTTGGATAACCTAGCTGCTGATACTACCTCACCAAGGGTACACTCCACTCTGCCAAGGAAATCCTGAAAGAAATTAATGGGACATTATAAAATAGAAGTACAGATATCATTCAACAAATAAACAGCCAACTAAAGTTACATTACTCTCTCAACTTTAGCACTTTAAAATATAATGACCACTGTATAGTATATTATCTAGAACCAAACACAAAATATGAAATTTTCCAAATGTAAATTAGGCTTTTGTTTAAGAAAAACTAGCCTTTTGTGTTTAAGAAAAACTATGTGTGCAGTTTGCTCCAAGCACCTTAGCTAAATGAACATTTAGAACCACTGTAACTAGCCAGTTAGTTGAAAAGTTCTGAGTATATAAAAACATGAGACATTGTAGGGTGACCCAACAATGGTGACCCAGCAAAAAAGAGATAGTTATGACCCATTATTACTATTTTTTTATGACTCAATACTACAATGAATTCTACTTTTTTTATGACTCATTATCAACATGAGCTCTACTATGTTATGCCTCATTATCATCATGAGTTTTATTATCAACATGAGATCTACTATGTTATGACTCATTATCATTAAGAGATCTAGTATGTTATGCCTCATTATCATCATGAGATCTATTATGTTTTGACTCATTATCATCATGAGTTCTACTATGTTATGACTCATTATCATCATGAGTTCTAATATGTTATGACTCATTATCATCATGAGTTCTACTATGTTATGACTCATCATCATGAGATCTACTATGTTATGACTCATTATCAACATAGGTTCCACTATGTTTTGACTCATTATCACTGTTATACTTTTGTATGACCATGAAGTCTACTTAGAAGTGAAACTTACAGCCGAATGTATGGGCTGGGTCAAAGTTTAAAGAGTTGTATCAGACTGATAACTATGGTGAACAGAGGCACCCAGAGGAGACACAGTTTGAAAATGAATAACTAAGAGTATACAAAGTGTTTGCCTTCTATCAACAAATACTTACATGTTTGGTCAAGTCTGCACTGGCTGAATCAACATCATAACTGTAGAATGAAATGATGTTTCATAAATAGAGTAATCTTTATTACAAACATTATATAGATACATATATTAGAATAGTAAAAACAAAATATATGCAGTTTCCTTATTTCAGGATGTACTGTGGTAAAGTGCTTAGTTTCTGAACTGAGAAGTCCCAGGTTAAAATAGCAGAATTTTTAATGTCAGGATCCTCTGAGTGCCTCTGAGTCTATATATATTCAGCTCCAATAGGTACCTGACATTAGGAAAAATTAAAGGTGGTTGATCATTTTGCAGGCCACATGACATCCCTGTTAACAGGGGCCACAGAAACAGATGACCTTTACATCATCTACTCCATAGATCAAAAGGTCTGAAAGGGAAACCTCCTTTTTCAACTCCATATAAATAAGAAACCTTACAATACAATGATTCAGTCAAGTCTGAGCTACAGATGTAATATCTGCAATATTGTTATCTATATAGCATGTGTATCATAATAAATGTAGAGTCAAACAGGATGAACTTACACTTCAAACTTTAACTTCTGGGATTGTTCAAAAAAATACTGAAGTGTAAACTTCTTTACAAAATCTGGGTTTAAGTTATTCCAGACAACCTCAGTTCTACCCAGCTGTAATATTAAAAAAAAATATATATGTTACAAAATAATCTTTTAAAATGGTTATAATATGCAGTAAAATTTTTATGCTTTTAATCAAAGTCTTCACTATTTGTATAAAAGTGAACAGCTGAACTCAGTATATAAAACAAAAGATATGGAAAGAATACAATACTAATATTTCGTTGATAAGATGATCATTAGACCAACAATTCTTAGTACAACAAAAAAAAATAATAAAGATTTGAAAGTTTTAAGAGATGGACAAGAATGGTATTATGGAAACAATATTGTATTTTGGGCAATATACAAAGCATTCTTACCAAATAGTGAGCAAACCTTCTTAATTTTACAAAAGCCATCTTATAAATTATATTAACCCCTAGTTATATTCATGATTAACATTGGCAAGAACCAAGGAAATTTTAATTTATAAATAATTAAATTTAAAAAAAAAAGATTTAATATATAGATTTCTTTTTCTATTTTTACAAAGTTTATATAAACTCTGTGAGGTAAAAAGTTTTTACATGTTATTTCTCCCACACCCAATCTCGGATCAAGCTGAAATTTTGCACAATTATTTCTTTTACCTGAGAAAACAAGAATCATTTTTAAAAATTAAGGAATTAGTTAATTAACTATTCGTAATTAGTTAGTTTGTTTAGTATCTCTAGGAAAAGAAAGAAATTGTGCTTGACTGATGTGATGGTATAAGTTGAGATAGTCCCCTTTATACTGTGTAGGGCAAAATGTTTGAAGATAACAATAGATTATTATAAGATAAGATAAGATACTTTTTATTGATCCAATCTAATAGAAATTCAATTTGATTACAATTGACAAAATCTGCGTAATTACTGTACAAAAACAATGTTGATGAAAAATTCGAACAACATTCACATACGAACATACATACACGTTCACAACCAGTGCTTTATGAATTTGATTTCTATGTACTTCTCGATGATGACAGCTGACCTCATAACACTCTGACCGAAAGTGGGACAAAGGAGTTTTTAAATCTTTCAGTTTTAGTCCTAATGGAAAGGAGAGGACCACTTCGTTCAGATCTTATTTAATAGTTGTTTAATGGGTGCAGGTTGTCTTTAAGAATCGTGAGTGATTTGGAAAGGCATCTTTCTTGGAAAAGCTCTTCAAGAGATGGTAGCTGTACTTGAGTGATATACGATGATTTTTTAATTAGTCTATTTATTTCAAGTCTTTGTGCCAGTGAAATATTACCATACCAGCAGATGATGGTAAAGTTAATAAGACTGCTGATGGTTGCTGTGTAGAAGAGTTTTATTATTGTTTTGTCTATGTTAAATTTTCTTAGCACAGTGGATAGTATGATGGCTAGAGCTAGAGGAGGCTTTAACCCATGAGTTCAGGTCTTTCAAAATTATTTTTTAATGCATCTGGTACTATTCACACAGATACTCCTTGCTTTCTTCCCCACCCCTTTCCAACAAGTCCAGTGAAAGGATCACAGCTTTTTGAGAAATTTAAAAGCATGAAATAGTGCTAAAAAAAACAATTGATATAAATATTTCTAATCACACAGATTTATTATTATTATTATTATTACAAATTGTATTCCATGGCAGATACAAACTAATTGATACAACTACACTTAATATAATCTTTTAAAAGTATTTTGTTTTGTTTTTCTTGTTTACAACTATAACAGCTTATATAATAGAAAGGTTGTTTTTTCATGTACGCTCCAAAAAAAAAAAAAAAAGATAAAATGTTTTTCTTTTACATAACAAGCAAATGAATGAAGTTACCTCTCGCCAATTCCTTCTTGCTTGGTCATGGATATAGGCAACAACCACTGTAAGTTACAGAATAGGTAAATACAATATTCAAGAAGAGCAGCTAATTATTATAAATTTCAATACTAGAGGGATAAAAATTGTATAAAGGTATGTTCAATGTGATGACCATAATTTATAGTTTATGGCACATTGGTCATTGTTAGCTCTTGTCTTGTCTTTTCTTTTAAAGTTATGGTGCCCCTTTTAGACCTTATAATCTATGGTGGCATATTATGTAAAGCTCACAAATGACCAACTGCCTTTATTTCCCTAATATATGTCACATACCATGGGCATCCTAAAAAAATCAAGACATTTAAAATTCTATTCTTCACTGAGATTTAAGCTTAAGAACCCTAGTTCGGAAGCCAGGCGCTTTGCCATTCAGACAACATGGACCTGTGTCTATGATTTAATCAGAATTTTCTTCCAACTACTCTCTTATCATTAGATTTCTTCTAACACATGAATGTATTGGCAATGCTGTGAAACACAGGAAGCTTTAAGATCCTTTTGAATTCATGCGGCTCTTACCAAATTGAAATTTTCCTAATTAACTGTTGGCTAAATTAACGTTTTTACATTACTAGCCCAAAGATTTACAACTTAATCTCACAGAGAAATTCCCAAATCTCAATGACACAGGGATAAGATGGATAAAGTGGCATTATGTTGGATGCTAACCAATGGCTGCTCATTTGATCTCAAAACCTTTATTCATTTTTTTTTTGGCTTTTGATAGGTACCTAAAACCAAATAGGTTAAATTTTTGTGCATGTGAATTTAGTAATTTATCCCTTTGGTTATGGTTCATCCTTTATGAATGTATACATGAATATGATGACTTAATGAGTGATGGCATCAGAGAGAAAGCAGGCAGTATAATTGCTGTTCGCTGTTGTTTAGTTTAGTTGTATAAAGTGCAGCAAACATATTATTTGAACTAAGCTAAGTTTAATTTATTGTGATGATTGGATTGAATATATCATAAAATTACCAATTAACACATATTACTTATAGAGACCCTTCAACTCTGGCTGCCTGGTTGTGTGATATGAGCTCTGGACTGTCATCTAGAAGATGCTCTGGTTGCTGCCATCAACTGCCTTCCTGATGGAGTTTTGGGCTAGGATGTAATAATCTTTATTCCTTAAAGAATATTCAAAACTAGCAAGTCAATTCTTGTGTCCTAAGGAAATTTCACTTGTCCCTTTTATGTCCTAAAGGTCTATGCAGCAGATAAGTTCTAGTTTATCTGCTTCTGTGACCTGGTGCAGAGGCTCCTTAGCAATATGCAGTATGCCCGGCCCTAACCTTTAACCCAAAATAATCATTGTATTTGAAGTAGATGGATGAAAGACTTCAACAAAATGTAAGCCCTTGTTTAGAACTGTTTTCAAATATATGCACAATACTGTTTTTCAGCTTATTAATTGGTACATTAGAATGAATGTTTTGGCCCTGCATATTTGTAAGATGAGGCAATGGTGGCACAAGTACTTCGATATTGCAGGGCCACCTCAGGTGCAAGTCTTCTGTAATCACAAAGTTCACCTCCCCAAAGACAGCCTCTATTTGTTGTTTAATGAAGGTTACATTAGCCATCTTGGTGGATTCTGAGATGCCCTAGAAACCCAAATTTAAAGTCTCAGCCAAGACTAGAAATGAAATCAAAATGATTGGTAAAACATTCAATGTGTGATGTCTATTTTTTTAAACAAAGTATCAATTACAACCACTCCCCCGGACACAAATTTTACTTTTTAAGTCACAAAACTTACTAAACAGATACATTAAAGTTAAAAGTTATTTTTTTAAGAGAGTTTTTACAGCATAATGTAGGAGTACTTACTAGGATCTGACTTAGAAAATACATCGGAATCTACAAGATTTCTGAAACAAGCAAGTTTGATGCAATCAGAAAAAAAAATCACTAAAACAAGTTTCAAATCATTGAGTATTTTTACATTACAAAAAAAAAAAAAAAATGCCTGAATTGTAAAAAAAAAATATTTAAAATATTGCATCAACATCATCTCTTATAATATAATTTACCGCACAATCCAATAATAAACAGAAGTCTAATAGGGGCTTTAATTAAAACCTAAATTAAAGTTCAATTAAACAAGTTTACCAAATAGAGGTTAACCAAATGGGACACAGACGTTTGCTCAGGCAGTTAAAATGACAAATTTCAATATTTTCAGAAAATATACCAGGAACTATGAACTACAAACTATCAACAACTACAATCCTATCACCATCTATAGTTGTAAATATGGTATATCTTATAGGGGGAAAAAAAGTTGCATAGTTGATTTTAAAAATTAAATTTTTCTCTTTTAGAAAAGAAAAAATTAAGTGAAAAAGTGCTAGATCTAAATGTCAATAAGCAATAACCCTGATGATGCGCAAGGAGGTAGACGTAGGCTTATAATTATATACAATGCTTTTTTTTGTAAAAAAAAAATAGGTGCCAACACTCATGACAGTGATGAATTGCCTAACTTTAAGTACTTAAATAAATTAAATATAAGTTAAAATACAAGAAAAGTAATATTTTTTTCCCACATTGAAAAAGGTGCAGGTGCGCTGTACCGGTGCATACCGCCGCAAAAAAAGCACTGGTTATATATAAACCACCCAAACAGGCAAACATCCTCACAAAATCTAAGAAGATTCTAGAAATAAAAAATCACCCTTTGGGTCAGGATTTTGCTATTTTACCATCACAAAAGAGATACAAGACACCGATAGCAAGGACAAACAGACACAAAAACTCTTTTGTTCCTCTGGCAATCAGATCATTAAATAGAACCAATCTAATGTAAACTTTTCATGTTAATTGTGAGTGAGTCTGGTGTGAATGTACATTTTTTTTTAAATAATGTTTTGTTTTGTATAATGCACAAATTGTAAGACAAATTTCCTTACGGACAATAAAGATTATTATTATTATA
>JADKLZ010014193.1:0-31391 GCA_021533235.1 Biomphalaria straminea | reverse complement strand
TCGAGTTCAGCCTTAAATTCAGTGTTCAGGGTTTGATCATAGTATTTTTGCCCAAAGAGAATGGCTGCTTCATCGTGTTGTATACTTTTCGGACAAATATTTTAATTATGCATTTCAAAGTGTTAAAAAATACATTAAAAAAATAACAATGGGGGGGGGGGTGAGGGCGATACCACTTAAAAGGGGAGACTAACGGCCGCTTTGGACAACTGTGTTCACGATTAGGTCAATTTCTGTAAAAAATAAGGATCTTTATAATTTCTTTTTAAAAATAACTTTTGCAATAGCAAAAAAGTAGTCAAATGCTTTACATTTTTTTCAAAGTACATTAAATCAGCATTTGTTTTAATTAAAAAAAATAACAACAACGCACATAAGATAGATAATAAAAAGTATGTTGTGTGTCTTGCCGTTTATAAATAAGTAGCACATTTGTACTAACTGTACATCCGGGTTTGTCAATGGCTGGTCACGTGACGTTAAGATCGCCGGCGAACTGTCACACGTGTGTAAATTTGTAAATTAAAATTAATATTTAAAACCCTATTACTATTGCTTTTGCTTAACAATTTATAAAGCATAGGGTTCTATTCAGTGTTATTTACAGTTGCTCAAGGCTTAACACTTTAAGGCCTGAAAATGGGCATAAAGGACTTTCAAGAATTTCTTGAAACTGAGTGTTCCAGTGCTTGTGTTTCTGTTGATTTGTTAAAAATTTCTCGAGCCTTTGTTCCAAAAAGGCGACCCATAGCCAGGGTAGGTCAGGTTGGTACAAGTGGACGCTTTTGTGTTGTGGTGGATGCAGAAAGTTGTTTAGATAGACTATACGGTGGATACTTTTCTGACTGGGTTTGTGGTGGACAATGGAATCGGATGACATCTTTTCTGGGCAATCTCGTGCAAGCTTGCCACAGTGCAAATATGGAGCTGGTTGTGTTTTTCAATGGAGCCTTAGAAAACCAAAAAATCAACGAATGGATGTCACAGCAGTTGACTCAAAGAGATAAGGTTAGATATGTTTTACGCCACATTGCAAACAAAGGTACACCACCTCCTAAGGTTTGGTGGAACCAACCAGTTTTTCTCAAAGAAGCACTAAAAATGGCACTTCGTCAACTGGGTGTAACAATAGCATGTTCTATGGATGATCACCATCAAGAAGTTATTAAATTCTGTAGAGAACACAATCTCCAAGGCATTATTGCCCAGGAGTCCATCTATACAATATTTGATCCACCAAGGTACTTTTCTTCCAATAATTTAAAACTGACATACAAAGGTTCACTGGAAACCAAAGAATACATTATGGATGAAATAGCAAAATGTATGAATTTGAATCCAAATAGATTCTGCATTTTCGCTGCACTTTTAGGTAAGTTCTTGTCTGATCTAGATCTATATTTAAGTAGAATAGTCTAATCTTCTATCTTGGAATTTTTGGATAGATTAATACTAATAGATCTAGAATCCAGAGGAGTTAAGTCAGTTAAGAGACAGATCTTAATGTTGTCACCTAGATTAGATTTAAATAATTACAGTAATTATTGAGTAATAGTACTGAAAAGATTAACTTAGTCTTCTGTCAATACTGTTAGTTTAATCATGGTAGCTTAATTAAAATTAAATAGACACATTTTCTTGATCTGGTAAATTTTAGAACTTATAATTTTTTTTTTATTTATTAGTAATTTCTATAAATCTAAACCAGATTTAGTTTAGTGACAGTCTTATAACTTATATCTAACAGTTTTTAAAACGTTAACACCCTTCACCTTATTAATAAAATTGTCTTAAAAATACTAGGATGCATTATTGAGACATTATCACAATTTAAAAATCCACTTAGTTTTAATTAGAAATATTAAAATGACCATACTGTCCCTACAATATACATTGTACAACCAACATTAAAAGAAAAGGTGAAAAAAATCCATTTAGAAGCTAGATTCTGCTAGATATACATTTTTTAGGTTGATAATGCAATAATGGACTATTTTAAAAATACACGGTGTGCTAGTGGAAAGCATGTGAAGCAGCCCTAATCAACACATTGGTTACACATTGGTATGTTGCTTAATCAAATGTTCTTAAGTGAGCTTGGTAAGTCAATGTTGCGATGGCATATGATACATCATGCACAGTGTTAGGCTCATGGCATAATTAACTTAACTTTTAAAAGATTCTTAAAACTTTTCAAATAAATATTATACCTTTACAGTTCTATGCTGCTATTCCAAAACTTGCTAATCCTAATCTAATCCTATTAAGACATTATTCTCCTTTGATTGAGCTAAATATAAATGATTAAGACATTAATTTTATTAAAAGTGGAACAGATTGTCTATTGTTTTAAAATACCATTTTGCCAGTTACACTGACTGATACCAATACCAAACTGCCTACTAACATTGAGTAACATTCTTATTGTATTATTTTAATGTGTGCATTTTTTCTTAAAAACTTTTAGAAGGCTAAAATTGTAACCCAGGAGACTCAAATGAAATAACATCCAGTTAAAAAGAATACATTAATTTAAGATATAAACTATTATTAAGTATTAACTGCTTGTGACAAGTCAAAAACTCGCTGTCAGATTCGCTCACTTTTATCACAGCATTAATTATTATTTATCTTTATTTATTTATTTTATTTTGATTATTCCCCCTTTCTATGCCTCATTTCTTCACAAAACCCCACCTCTTTCCTCCCCTCGCCAGACTAAGACCGCCACACCGTCTGTCAACTAGGCCAGCCCTTGTCTCTTATCTCCCCTTGACCGGGGAAGAGATCAAACAGGTAGTCGCCTTGAGGGCCGGATGCCCAGCCCTCCCAATTGATACCATATGGGCAGGAATGAGATGTATTACTCCTCCCGCCTCAACACGTGTCTCTCTCTCCTTGATCAAAGAGATCATTCGACGCCACACGTCTATCGACCCTCCAAGGTGTGTCCGCACATCTCAGGCCTCTTTCCAATATGTGGAATATTCGTCTCGAGCCGACCACGTGAGAGACAATCCCTATCTTGTCACATTTCCTGTATCCGCTCTCACCTCTGACCTTTATAAGCTAATCTATTTCAAAGTAGACACTAGCTCATTTTCATTTCACTCTCCCGCTGGCACTTGCCACATGAGCCTGGACTACTTCATTTGTTAATTCTCCTAGAGGAATATTTGGTGGTGAGTTAATTACGCCGAACTTAGTCACAAGTTCCATATATCTAGCTTGTGTGTATATTTCATTCTGGATATTATCCTGTGTATTTTATTTAGTTCATTTATATTTAATTTGTGCATTGTGTATTTCTCACTGTCGTAAGTAGGAAACTTAACCATTGCATATGTATATATTTATATATCACGTTTACCTATGTCGGCAATATTATTGCCACGTTGCTCAATTGACAATTGACGCAACCTTGAACATTAATGTACATCTTAGTTTATTTTCTTTATCTCGGCTGGTCGCCTTGAGGAGATATAAGAAATCTCTCTCATTTTAATTATTTTGCTTCTGCAAGAGTTGTTCCCTCCCCAGGAACGGACAATCATTGTTCACGTCATGGCCCCGGCCGTGTTTGGACAATAGCGTCACGGTCATTGACCACCAGCGTCCAACTCTCCCCTCTTCTCCCCCCCCCCCCTCTTTCTACTTGTATTTTATTGAGATTCTTATTTTTCCTTTTATGTGTATTTCATATTGTTATTTCCCCTTTTATGTACATTTTATGATTACTATCAGCCCTCTATTCTCCAATCCCATTTGTCGTCATTTTCCCCATTGTGCACTAAAGCAATTTTATCAATCTGACGTATGCACCTCAGTCGAGGGCATCGACAAGATGCACGAGAGACATGTCCTAACTTGTCCTTATTTATCCGCAGCCTCCCTCAGGTGTCTGCCTAATTGCCTACTTGCCTATTTGCTACCTACTAGGATCTGCCCACTCGCCTATTTGGTACTAATCAGTATCGCTTGCCTACTTGGATCCACTACGAGTATCACGTACTATTAAGTGCTCTTTAGCGCTGAAAGTCACTACTCATCGTCCACTTGGCGCTATCGGCTCAAGCCTGCCTATTTGACAGTCCGCCTGTCAGCCCATTAGGTACGACGTCCCTATAGATCCGTTCTGTGCGAGACGTCATAGCTCTGCCAACTCACTGGACTTATCCTGCGCCCGACGCTGCCCACGGCAGATCAGCTCTGCCCGCAGTACACTTGTGCCCACGGTAACCGGCCACCCGCCTTACTGTGCCCACTACAGATATTGGAACTTTTGGACTGAACCTCCACAAGGACTATATCATCGGCGTCCCTCTACCCAGCTAGAAACGCCACTTCAAGCCAGGATACAGACAACTACGATTCATCCAAGACAAGAAAATAGCTAAGTACCAAGGACAAAGTGACACATTCTCTCATTACGTGCATAAGTGATGATCAAACTTAGCATAGTTCAGAGTTAGATACGAATCCTCCCCCTTTTATTCTTTTATGTAAATATTTATGTAAATAAATATTCTTTATATTTTATCAATTTGTATCTCTCTTAATTGCTTGTCTAGTTGCGTGTCTGCTCCCGATTTGTCTGCTGATGGGTCAGTGTGTGATATAATCAAAAATAATCATCCCCTAGACACCAAAACAAGCTAATTCACGTCACACGCGGCGACCCGTCACACTGCTATACATCCATTTGATATATTTTAGACTTTTAGATGCTAACAACATTATAAAAGTAAGAGTAATTTTTTTTTTAAGCTTCTAGAGTCCTGATCTTTCTTTGGTGTTCTGGTTCTCTACACTTAAAGGGACTTATTGTATAGAGTAGCTTGAAAAGTTATATAGTTATGTTTTATTAAGTCAGACCTAATCTTTTTTTTTTTTTCTATTTGTTTAGTCTAGTAAGATTGAGTAGGCTTGCAGTCAGTTTATTATTTTTCTAAATTTATGCAGATTGCCAAGTTTATACTTGTAAGTTTTTTTTGTGTGAAATAAAAGTTTCTATTGTAAATTAAATTCCCACATTATAAATCACATATTTTCATTACTTGTAACTTGAAAGTAACCAAATGTATATAAACCTGTTGACAATTAAAGCAAAAAACTTGGTAAGAGAAGTGTTATAGAACTACTTTTTATTAAGCATACAATGCTAAATAAATGTTACTTTTTCTTCTCCTGTATGAAATAATACTGAAATCTAGTGAAAGTTCATCTGGAATCATTGAGAGTGTTTTTTTTTATTAAAATAATAATGTCAATATAAGTATACTTGGCAGCAGATTCTATGTGCAATGTCTTTTAGAAATTGGTCATCCAGTTTCCTGTTATACTTCTCCAGACTATGCACAACAGAGCAACTTTTCTAACATTATCTTATGAAAAATAACTTTAAAATATTTACATATATTGTACTTAATCAAATTTACACTAATTGATCTCTTTGTAAACATTTTTTTATCATTTTAGTTTAAAAATTTATTTTTAAAATTTCATTTAATTAACACTTTTTTTTGTAACGACAGGAAATCACATTTTAACAGATGAAGATTTAATGACTTTCAGAGAACTCATGCCTACAACTGACACTGGGAAGCCACGGGTAGGTTTTGTTTTTAATATTTGTGATGTTTTTGTTAAGAAATGGGGGACAGACAAAACAAAGACAAAGAGTATTGTCAATTAAAAATCATGGAGGTATCTTCTAGTTTTGTAAATTAAGATATTTACTTGTGTTTAAATGTTTCTAAATAAAATTGAAGCCCATTCCACATTGAAGTAATTACTTACCCAGTGATTTTAAATATTTTTGACATCATATTAATTATACAGCTCCTAAGTACAATACTTACACTAAACATTAACCTAATAGTAGGTTGAATTATATTTTTGACTGCATTGTTCCTCTTTGCTGCACTCTTACCTTTACAAAGAAAATCCTACAACATGCTGAAGTAGGTTTTTAAAAAAATATATAAACTTTGAGGATTCTCATTTACTCTTTTCTGAGACATGCAGTAAAAATGAAGTACAATTTATTGGAAATAAATTTTAAACTTTGACAATGCCACAACATAAAAAAAAATCCTTTTTAATTGAATAATGTAAAGCACTTACTGTATAAAGATTTTATAAAGTAATAATTACATTTCTTAAAATAACTACTTTTTAGGGTCAGAAAATTCTATTAACTTTATGGGTATCTATCTGGGTTTTCTAAAACAAATTGATCTATAAGCATACAAATTTGATGAAAATGTATATAATCATTAAATGTTTGTGAAAATAGTAACTTACAATATAACTATATTTAGATTTTTATTTGTAGACTACCATTTTATTGTTTCATTTTGGGGTCAGGACATGGCCTACACTGTGCCGATGTGCCTAAAAACTAAAACCAAACCAAACCAAACCTGTTAGAAAATGTAACATATACTTTGACTTGTTTCACTCAGTTTTCAATAATCATTATAATTAAATTATTGTTCTAATGTCTTTTTCTATAAAATAAAACATTTTTCCCCCAGAGAAATAGAGAAAAGTTAGATGCTGATTTAATCAAAGCTACATGTGACTATGTCAGAAATTTGCCAGCAGTTGACAATTTAGACATTGTTGGAAATGATGTTTTCAAGTAAGATGGGATTCTTTTATACAAATCTGTTTTTTTTTATATGAGTATTTAATTGTTTTACAATAAACACTCATTGTAATATTGAATGTTGCAGTCATGGCTTCTTACACTAGCCTAGATGTAAAAGAAAATGCAGATTTTTACACATTCCAAAAGGTTGCTTGGACATGTCTTTGGGGAGTGTAACCATATATGCTGTCTGAAAAGGAGGGTCTTTGCAATCACTTAAAAGTATGTTTCCTGGATACTGATCTGTTACAGTCTACTGCAAGCTACCGTACTTTCTCTCTTTATACTTCAAACAATCTGGTGAAGGTTTAAAGAAATGGTGCAATTCTAGACATTAGACTACTGGGTACCCATGAAATACCCATAAGCTTTCTTTATTCCTTATATAAAGCTAAGACAATGGATCAACTATGTTCCCTTCAGAATGGCTCTACTTGTAGGTGTGGGGACACATCATATAACACACCAAACATGTGTAAAATAAGGCACCTTTAATTAAATTTTAATTGAACTACACATCATTTTAACTGCAGCCTTTTTGTGGTGCTACTAGTCTGACATTTTTTGTGTGTGTGTAGCTTTTGGGAATATATATATGTATAGCTTTTGGGATGAGGTAATTTTAATCACAAAAATGTAATGTTATGGTTAATTTTGTAAACAAATATACATTAACATGTTCTTAATAATCCTTTTGTCTATAATTATTTTTTTAAAATAATTATTCAGGTTATTAATGTCTGCAAATTTGTTTCAACTATTTAGATTATCCAAAGCTAATAAAGCAGATCTAGTTGAAAGGTTTAAACAAAGTGTTCAGTATTTTGTGTCTGGCACACATGAAGGATTTATGAAAAGTTGCCAACTTCAACGAGGTATGAAACAACCATTTTTTTTTAACATTTGTAATGCATTTTATTTTCTTGTATGCAGCAGTTTGATAATGAGATTTTGTTTATTTTTTATTTTTGTAGGTCTTAACTATGGCAACCCTCTGATGGTTCCAAACATAAATCAGGTAATTTAGTTTGATATGTGTCTTGGGCTGAAAGAATGCGACTTAAAGTAAGAGTGTTAAACCTCATTTGTTTGTTTTTTTGGTCTATATTTTAATTATGTTTTAAGCATTGTGTATACATATTGAAAAATAAAGTTTAGCTTGGGTTAACATTGACAAATTTACTTTTCAAAGAAGCTATGTTTAAAGTAGCTGTTTTGTTTTGATTATATACAGATGCTCTGTTCTTCCTCTCTTATACTTGAAATATCCAGATGCTTAGTAAAATCTGTCAACATTGTTTTTCCACAGGTGCCTAGAAATATAGATGCCAGAGTCTTAGGTATGATTGGCATATATTTAATTTGAAAGTGATCAAATCACTTGTATTAAATTGCGTACAATAAATAATCTGTTATGACTATTTTACATATTATTGTAATTTTAAGATGTACTTTTATTTTAGAAGTATATTAACAACATAAACATTTGTTTTTCAGGCAATGCTATGGGGGATGCCCAAAGTAAAGTAAGTTATATGTCATTAGTGCATGGGAATTTTATAGTTGAAAGAGATTTGTCTTGATTTTTAGAAGAAGAAAAAACCTGCACATCAAATATTTTTTTAACAAAAGCATTATATTTTATAAAGAAAAATATTGGGTTTCCTCAAGTACCCAATGAAATTCTTCGAGTGGCTGTTGACAGACATCAAAAAGGTTTGATGCACCCACATATATATCAAGTTTTAACTCAGGTATGTATAATGCTGTAAATGTTAAGACATGAAAATGATGTACTAGCTTAACATGACATCTGAATAAACTTAGTTACTGTTAGAACAACTCGCTCTATTATTTTGCTTGTACTTGCTCATCTATAATTTATTTAAAAGGCCAGGGTCACTTTTTAAAATCAACATTGTAAAAGTTAGCTATTTCATACTGGTTAGATCCTTCTTAAAGCCAATGGTAGTTTCATGTCTTTTATTATATGACTAGTTATTATGTCAAAACTTCCTGAAGTAAAGAAGACTATTTTATTTCAGGGAGAGGTCAAGCTTCCAGTTATTTTAGAAGATGACACTACTAGAGAATTGCCCTCTTACATAGATCTATATAGACCTTTACGCCAGGCCATTTACTCAGTTTTGCTCAATCTCAATAAACAAAAGATTGTGCATGAAATACAAAATAAAGAGAAAGGTAATGCTTCCTGTTCAATTTACTTGATTAAAATGTGATAATAAAAGTAAGCTACAATTAAATATTTTGAATTTGATATTGTAACTTTTTATTTCTGATTATCATACAAGATTTTTAAACATACGTCAGACACAAAAGGTTTTTGTAATATTATACTCTTCAGCCATTGAAATATTGTTTTTTTTTTTTTTTTTTTGGTCTGTACTGACCATAATAATTATTTAATTTCCTTTTTTAAATTAAATTTAAATAATTTAATTTAATTTTTTTTTTTTTTGGCACAGTTAATGTCATGCAACCAGATTTTTCTGCTCAAGTTAAAGAATGGGTTGTTCGTCGAGGATCTGGCAGACCTACTTATGAAGTTGTAACAGCTCGACCTGTAGAATGGAAAACACCAAGTATTCAGCGCATGTGGCTAGGTCAGCAAGATGGGGACAAAGATAGGAGGCTACGTGCATTCTTAACCATAATGATGAGTGATACCAGCCTCATGCTGAACACCAACTATGTACCTCAACATCTCCTTGTGATGTGCTCTGTCTTAAGGTGAACAATCATTGTCACTGAATGTGTGGGTGTTACTTTTACTTCTTAAGTTGTAGTGTTGAATTGATATAGGATCATATTCACTTCTTGAATCACACACAAACCCCTAACTTGAAAATGATATTCACAATAGGGGCCATGTATTGACCTAAAGTATCACCCAACAAAAGAACATCAGGGAGTAATGAGATCCCTTTCTTTAATCTTTTTAATACTTGTCCTACTTAGCTGGTGTGGTTAAAATATGTATATTATCTATACATAGCAACCTAATACATTAAATTACTTAATGTGCAGGTACACACAAAAAAAAACAACAGCCTACTTACTACATATTGTTTGTGCAGTAAAAAGACAATTTCAGTAATATCCATAACAATTATTCTTGCTTTATATTTTAAAAAATAAGACACACTTAAGAAAGATGTGAGGTTAGGCATTGTACACCATCAAATTTACAGCAGTGCTTTTCATTTGTTTATGCTTTACTCAAAATGATTTTTTTCATCTTGTTTTAGAAATATTTTATGATTATCTTTATTGATATGATTAGTTTTAAAAAAATTCGCAAAATTTAACAAGATTTAGTATTGTGCCAATTTTTGAGCATGAAGAAGCACTTTTTGTTTTTGAGCTAGTAATGAAGGGAATGGACAATACAAAACAACTGATATTGTTACTACAAGAGACAGTAGTTTATGCAAATCATCTTTAATATACCTCATTATAATTTAAATTTCTTTGAAAGGTATATAATGCAGTATGGTAGAATATTACAAAGACAAGAACTTGATGCCTTCCTTGCAATGTCAGTCTCACCACTGTTACATGATGTCCAGACAATGCAGGATCTTAAGGTGCTAATTTGTATTTTATATACAATTATTGTGTGTGCTAATTTTTACACACTGTTTTGTATTAAATTTAAAAGCAAATTAGCTGTAAACCTGTAATGCATTGTAGAGATACACATGGGTTAGATTTAACTAGGTCACCAGTATAATGCATGGGCTTTCTTTTTAAAAATATATTTGTACACATTGCTTTATCTAAATCAGTAAAAAAAAAAAATATGTTGGTTAGTACATACCGTTCATACATGTTTACTTTTTATTTTCAGCTTCCCAATATTGTTCCTCGAGGAAGTCAGTTAGCCTCGCTGTTTATGTCGGGAATAGAAACTGCTGCCATGGCCAATGATGTTTGTGGTGCTCCTATTCCTTGGACCATGATCTGTCCTTGGCTCTACATGGATGGAAAACTTTTCCATTTCAAGCTGCTCAAAGCCAACAACAACACACCTCTAATAGACATCTGTGATGGGCAGGTCAGTTACAAGAATTGAAATTAATTTGATTCTCAGATTAACTTCTCTTTTATCAGTTTATTGTTGTTTTTTTTTATTTTTATTATTTTAAAATGCTGATTGACAAACTTAGCCAATAAATAACTAGTGGTTGAATAAATGGTATTTGTACATATTCTATTCTCTATATTTAAATTAGTGTAATATACATTTTTTAAAATAACTTAACATAACTTGAACTTTAATGTGTGCAAAAATGTTTAAATCTTTAGTGCATTCATTATTTTTTTTATTTTTTTTTAAAGATGGAGCAAGTATTAAGAGTGGAAAGAATGAGACAGGCCATTCTTGAGAACTTAAGAGTTGATTTTGCCAAACCACTTTTACCTGGATTCTACTATCCTTATCCTGGTCAACCATATTCAGCCAATCCTCTTCCATATGGACCAACAGTAGCTGCTAGAGGCAGGGGAAATCCAATGCCAGGCATACCAAGTCGACAAGTGGGAAGAGGCCGTGGAATATTAGGTATTTACTATTTCAAGTCAGCATTCCCCCACTTAGCTGAAAATCAAAAGAAAAAAATAAAATATAATCTTTAATGTCCTTGCGATAATTGTCAAACACATGAACAAGAAATGATGACATTTGTCTGGACCTCTGAAATAGTAATGTTGTTCTTATGAGTTCCTGATCTTGTTAAATATTTTCTTTTTATCATAGAGCATTTGATATTTTCTTTAATGCCTTAATTGCATTAATTATTGGCTTTTTAAAAAAACAAAAACTTTTGAAACGTAATTGTCATTTCAAATAATAATAATATATTCCACTTATGAGATAATATATTCCACTTAAGATCCTAATTTGATATTAACTTTTTGATCTATTATGGTTATGTGCATGAAAAAGAATTTCTTAACATTATGTTGAGCCATAAGTGAAATGTGCTAAAGTTTGAACATGCTAGGTTTAAATTATTAAAATATAAGTGTCCAAATATTTACTATCATAATATTTATGTCAAGTTTCACAAATGGGGTTATGTCCTTAAAAAATTAGAGTTGTGTACATTTGCTGTGTCTGTTGGGTGCAGTCAGTTAAATAAGAAGTAATGATAAGTTCCAGGACTTTCAGAAATAAATAAAGTGTTGTAATTAATTAGGATATTAATGCTTTAAGAGTATAGTCTTGATATTCTCAATACTTTCAAAGTGTATGATTGTTTTTGTAGATTTCATAAAAGTACAAAGTATGAAATTGTAAAAGAAAAAAAATGGGTCAATCAATCATATTGTGATATAAATGCATATATTTTCATGTGAGTGTTGAAGATCATTGGTTATACTTGGCAGCCAAATTAAATTTAGGGCATGGTAGATCAAAGCTATATGATATATCTAGATTAGATTTAGAACCTCGATTTGAATGATAAAAAAATATTTGGAATATTCTGATGGCTAAAATTCGGTAATTTGGCACAGGTCAATAAGCTAATAATAAGTACCTTACATAAGCTCCAGAGTGCCACTTTAAAAAAAATTTATTTAGTCATGTTTATAAGACCATTACTCAAAATGTTTGAGTTCCAGCCTCTCCTAAGTTATATATAATAAGAAGGCATACATTTCTGAGATATTCAAACTAAAGTATGTATGAGAAATTAGTCTGAATGATTTTTTTATGCAGGTTTTAGGAAAGAACCCCAAGCAGGTATTTTTTTTAAATTGATTTTTTTTTTGTTAAAATTGTTGTTAAAAACAAACCATTTTTATTCTCATTACATGTTTCACTAACTTAAAGATATTGTGATTGTTGAGTTAAACACTAATAAATACATTTATTTATGTGATTTATTTTGAAAATTGAAGCTTGTATATATAAGAAAATCACAAGATTGTTTTAAGTAACTTATTACAAGAATTTTTTGAAGTGCCAATTATACAGACACATTTTAATTATACAGACACATTTTTAGTTCATAGACACAGTGGCGTGTTAAGAATGTGTCTGAATATGCCAAGAGACCTCACCCCTAAAGAAGAATAGAATAGTTAAATAGTATGAAAGATTGTATAATATACTTCCCTAAAAAATATATTTATTGTGTAACACTAGTTTTGATTTCTTAATTGTCCTAACAACATTTTACTATTCAATATTTGGCCAGTTGAACAAGAAATGATGACACATGTCTGGACCTCTGAAATTCTAATGTTGTTTTATTGAGTTCCTGATCTTGTTCAACATTTTGTCTGTATATTAGAGTGGTCTATTACCATATACTGGAAGTTTCAGAATTTAAAGCTGCATTATAATAATGATTTAGACTCGTTAGTTGACTCTTTATAATCCGAAGGTAACAAGACATGAAGAGTATTCAAAAACGTCAGATTACCAAAGGTTAACCGTACTTCGAAGAATTAAACCGAATGTCAAGAAAATTCTATTTATGATGTAATAAGATATTCACTTAGTCTTTCAAAGTTAGACGTAAAAGAAGAAAAATTTATTGTTTTTAAAGAATGCAAAACATATTTCAGTGTTCACATGCTGTAATAAAGTAAGATTTAAGCTTTCCTATGTTGTATAGATAAACATTCTACAGTAAACATCAGCAAATTAATTTCTAGTTGTATATGTTTACATATATTTAAATCATTAACTACAAGCTAAATTAAAAACAGATAACTAGTTTAGTTAGTAGCCATTAGAAAATTTTAAACAAATCAAACAAAAGTGACTACAATTGTTAACATGAAAGTTTCTATATTATTGAAATTTTATTTTCTAGTATTGTTCAATTTCTAATTTTTAGCAAGAAATGATGACACATGTCTGGACCTCTGATATTTATAATGTTGTTTTATTGAGTTCCTGATCTTGCTAAACATTTTTTTTTACATGTCTCTCTGGACGAAAACAATTTTTAAAATCTTACCAAGAGCCCTGCATTTTACAATTGACTATGTGGTCAGTTTAAAAAATTTAATGTTAATTTTCCAAATATTTCTTCTCACCCATTTTTTTTTTCACAAAAATCTGATATTCCCCCTCCAATTTTTGTTTTGTTTTGATTTCTTGTTATAAAGGTTATAGGGGGAAAATCTAGATTTTATTATTTTTCCTTTTCTAGAAGAATGCTAAGTCCTTGATTTGTTTTTCTATGCTCACATATATCAATATGTTAGACTAGTTCTGTCTCATTGGTCAAAGTCTAGATCTAGAAAGTAGGTCCAAATGTCTTAATGTAGAGCTTCGCTGATTTGAATAATTTGAGATACTTAATCTAGATTCTTGAATTTGAATACTTTTGATCTTGATCTAGTGGTCTAGATTTGTAGACCTTGAGTGGTTGTCTGGACGAGTGGACCAGTGTGGTGACTGGTGTGCCCGGCCGCTTGGATGGCTGTGGTCTAACATGTCGATGCGCTTAGCCTTTGCACATCTTAAACTAGAATGAAAGTTTCAATATTGAAATAATTTATTGTGCTTTCACTGTTGAATCAGTAATTTTTGCATTTTTTAATTTTTTTTTTTTTTAGCAAGAAATGATGACACATGTCTGGACCTCTGAAATGATAATGATGTTTAATTGAGTTCCTGATCTTGCTAAAAAAAATTTTTTTAAACATGCCTTTCTGAATGGAAACATAATTCTTTAACATAAGTTTTGATTTCTTAACTGCGTTTTTTCAATTAAATATTTGGCTAGTTTAACAAGAAATGATGACACATGTCTGGACCTCTGAAATAATAATGTTGCTTTATTGAGTTCCTGATCTTGTAAACATGTCTTCTCTCCCAAGCTGTGTTAGTGTCAGATTAAAAAAAAATGACATTAACATCAAAGATATTATTCTTAAGTGCTTTTACTTCCAGTATAATATTATAAGTGATACAAAAAGAAGTTGTTTATGCATTGCTAAATATGTTTTTTTTTGAAGTTAGTTTCAGCATTAAAAAAAAACTTGATTGGAATATGTTTATTTTATCCAACCAAAAATAAATGTCTGTGTTGTGTCTATGTCAATGTTGAATGTGTTTAAATCTTTCTGTGTTTAGGTCGTTCACCAATTGAAGCTCAAGGTGGCCAGTTAGAGATTGCAGGAGTTGTTGTAGGACAGTGGGGACCTAACATGTCTAACAGACGTGGTGGACGAGGGGGGAATCAGATTCCAACTCAAGTTATGTCTGTAGGTCAGAGAGGAAGGTACATACTTTTTTTTCTTAAATAGAACAAATGCAGAAGTTTTTTTTTTTTTAGAACAGTGTTAATATAAACAGATTTAAAAAAAAACAAACATTTCAAAAACTTTTTTTTCAAGGGGAATTTTCACTGGCAGAGGTGGTTTCTTGCCTGGTAGAGAGGGAATGATAAGAGGTAGAATTGCTTCACCACTCTACAATAGCAGAGGTGCCTACAGGCCAGCAGTAAGTTATTTAAAATTGTTAAGTGCTGATTTTATTTAATTTTTTTTAATGTTATAATATTTTCCTTATATTAACCTATTCAATCCTTGCCCACTCAAAATCTTAGACCTCTCAAATCTCAATGAAAGGGAGAGAACAAGAAATATGAGTTCACAAAACATTCAATTAAAAGGAAGCTCCAAAGATATTCAATTTAATAAATCCAGCTACAATATTATCAGGATTGATTACAGCTTCAAAATATTTTTTAAAATGTCAATCTTTAATGTGCACATATATCAAAGTGCTTAACCTACAACTTTACAAATAGGCTTTCAGCTTGGTCTTGGACAATTTGGACTTGAACATAATTTTAAAATGATGCATACTACATCTAGTTTGAACCACTGCTTTCATTTTCTTACATTTCCTATTAAATATTATCTCATTTTGGATCATTGAAGTCCTTATAATTAAATTATTAGCTTTATCTAAGCATGATAACCTAGTACCACAATTTAAAGATACTGTTGAAATTAAAAGCCAATCACAAAACTGAATTATTTTTATTTCTCCCATTGATGTCCAAATATTTCAGTATGGCAGTTTCTAGACCAATTTGTATGCCATAATGGGATGGGATTGGTAGTGGGGTATATGACCGCTATGGAATTGAATGTGTTAAGTTAACCCATATTTTTCTTTAATTAAAAAGCAACTAGACAGATATTGCCCGCTGGTCTTAACTTGCATATTGCTGATGTAGTCAGTGATATAGTGCATTAGAAACAATTACAGAAAATAATAATGTTGTAAGTAAAGCAAATGCTGTATGAATGGAGCTAAAAATAGCTAATTGACCTTAATTTATTGGATATTAGGATAATAGTAGATCATGTAAGAATGCTTAAGAAAACAAATTTCAATGTTAATTTGATTAAAATATGAAATGAATGGACTATAATTAGTATGTTCATGTGTTAAATCTTGAAACTATCTTTGCGAAGAGAAGTTCTATCATCTTTAGTTTTAGACCTAGATCTAGGAATAGAGATGTGTAACCTTTCGGTAATGTCTAATGAAAGTATGTTCAACAGGATTTTTATATTCGCAGGTACAAAGAACAAATTTATGTAAAAATCCTTTTGAAACACAAATTCGAAGGTTAATTTTGTTAAATAATTAAATCATTAGACTATATTTTGTATTTTCATGCGTCAAAGTAAAAATCTATAAGTGCAAAGTGTATTTCTTAAAATTAGATCTATATCTAAATCCTTTAGATCTTTTCTCATGTCAACATTTGTAAACAAAGCCTAGATCCATAAAATAGTATAGCTGTAATAGAGTTGGGCAACTTTATTTTTTTCTAGGGTTTTAAGTTTGTTTTAGGGCTACAATTCATACACACAGGTCTAAGTTAGTACCCAAGGAACATTTCTGTCAAGTTTTGTCAAGATCGGTGAAACGGTTTTGATTTCTATACGGGGACATACATACATACGCCTTTGTTTTCCTTTTATATATTAGATGTTCAAATACTAAGCATCTAAAGAATTCATTTATTTTTTAGTACTACTCAAGAGGCAGAGGTTCTCCTACCAAGCGTCCTGTTAGAATAGTTGCCAGACCAGGCAGAGGCAGAACTGTCAAGGCCACACCCAAGGGAAGGGGTGTCACAGTAGATGTCTCTTCCACGTAGGTTTTGTTTGATTAATGAAACCTTGCTTGTAGTGTAAAAAAAAATACTTGTATCCTGTTTTCAAACTGGTCTAATAATGTAATGTATGTCCTATTTACAGAATGCGCTCTAAAGCTAGTGATGAATTTGATGAGGTGGATGAAGAAATAAATGGTGGCTACAGTGGTGCCTCTGATGAGGATGAGGAGATTGGAACAGCAACTGTTAGCATCAAGGGCTAACCAGTAATACTTGCTACCTACTTTAACAAGCAACAAATAAGACAAAAGTATTGTAGTTTTGTATTTATCAGATTGTTTAGATATTTTTGTAAAGGTAGGATTTTCTTAAAAATAAGCAGTTTTGTTTGGTTAAGCAGACATACACCTGCTTGACAGCATTTCAAACTAATATCCCAGCTGTTACTTTTTAGAGTAATTATTGTTTTGTTCAGATGATTGATTCTATTGATATGCTATTTGGAATCAATTTTTTTTTATAAAGTTTGTAAGAATTGTATATTTTGTATTTATAGTTTGATGTTTGTATATTGAATACACATATTGTACAGAAATTTATATTTAAAAACTTCATATAAAAAAAAAATAAAAAAAAAAAATTAATACTTTTCATCAGTCATCTGTTCTGTCTTAAAATCTTTGTGCCAGTGACCCAATAGTAGCATTTCTTGATGTTGCTGAGGGTCAGAAGATGATGTATTTTTGTATTACTAGAAATGTCATTGCCATTGTAAACAAACTCATTCTCTTAAGTCGTTTTTTTTCCACCAGTATTTATACGTGTGTGTGAGATTGTTTGGATGAATAGCTGCTTACGTCTAGACTTTACAAACAAAAGCTTCTGTAGATTCATAACATTTTTTTTTCTAATCTTGTACATTGTCTTTAAGGTTATTAAATACTGTTAATGCATGGACTTTGCTGACACTAAAATTGTGTTAGACTAATTATTTAGAAAGGTAGCTTTTTTTTTTTTTGGTCAACATTATTGTTGTGTTGTCTACTTTGTTTAGGCTATGATTGGCTGTGTTTGCAATCTCTGAAACATTGACATTTGTATCTATTGTTCTATCAAGTGTTATTTAACTGCCGACATAATTTGGGTGTAACTTTGTGTTACTAGAACAAATTCATTGCTACAATGACAGACGAACACATTCTCTTAACTTGATTCAATCATGAATATTATTTGATATTTTTTTCTATGAAGCCATCATTGTGTGTAGTGCAGTTACCGTTTTTAATTTTGATTGCCCACTTGAGCTGAAACATTATGTAGAGCTACATTTTGAGCATTGGATTGAGTTGGTGACAGGCATGAGATGTTCTATTTTACTCATGTTAATTTATGTCTTCGTAGGATACATTTGAAAAGGCTGATTGATGTCTTGCTAATAAGACCCAAAAGGAATTATAAAATGGAAAGTTCTATTATTATAAGAACTAAATAGTTGAGCAGGCAAGTACTCCTGTTTCTGTGTATCTGTAGACAGTTAGGACCCATATTCTCAGATACATGGCACATGGGTGGATGAATCGCATCACATTGCAAATATATGGAAAGAAATTTAATGTAGACTAAAAAACAATCTTGTGAAATATACATAATTGATGAGGTCTGTAGTATTGTGGTACATGTCAGGATTTTAACTGACAATATCAAATACTTGTATTTTACTATGATTTCATGCATGAAAAAAATCTAAATACATTTTTTTTGTATGAAATAGTTTTTTTGTTTTTTTTTAAATTGATAACAAAGGATCTTTTTTTTTTCCTTATAATTTTTTTTTTTTAAAGTGAAAAAAAAAAAAGTAAGTACTATTTGTTGGCGAGCCAATTTTATTTTTACACATTTATTCAAATGGGGATTTTTCTTTTTGAAGAACATTCGATGTATTTCTAATTATTATCTTTGGATACCATGCTGAGTAATAAAAAAAAAAGTAGGTTTCAGCCATAAAATTAACAAAATTAATTAAATTGCTAGTGTCATGCTAACTCTTCATTATTTTAAGTCAACAAAAGTTAGCAGCACTTACTAGTTGAATAACTGATCCTCCCTCTGAAATGAAATAACTCTAGAACTAATTATCAATCTCATTGAATTAAAGAAAATTCCAGTCAAGTGGCAGCATCATGACCTAGACTACCACATATTCTTGATCTTAGTAAGATTCTTAAAATGGGAGGATCTACATTTCGATTTTTTTGTGGATAGTAGCATCAAGAAATATGCTAAGTACAAAATACTGTTCTATCCATAATAATGTTGACTTTTTTAATCCTATGAACTGAACAAAAACAAACCTTTTGAAATCTTTTTTTGGTAACTTTGTCTTGTATTGCAGTAATTAATTTTAAAAAAGTTTTCATCAGGCATTAGACAATTCTTCAAAAGCTAATATAATAATGTCTTATTTAAAGCTAAGAGTTCAGTGGATTAAATCAGTCTCACAGTGACCTTGATTCACTGTGTAGTTGTGTGATTTCAATATTTTAGTGTCCTACATTTCAGTGTGTTCTAGCTTGACAGTTTAGTGTTTTCTTTGGAAATTTGCATACATATTTTTTTTTTGTTGTGCACTTTTTGAGGAAAGCAATTTTGAAGTCTGTCATTAGGAGAATTCATTTCTTCAGCTTTTCATTCTTACCTATTTTTGTGTGTTTTCCCTCCAAAACACATTTTGCTCAGATGATTTAGGCTTAATTATTTTTAATGTTAATTGATGAAACAGATCTTTTGCCTAGTGCTTAACAGTGTAGTTTTTTTTTTTAATGAAGTGTCATTTCTTAAGTAAATCAGCTAGTTTGTAACATCTGTCCATCACTTCTTTTTAAAAAATATTTCAACTGAAAATTGACCCTTTCCTTTAATTTCTTTAACTTAGAAATGACCATTGCTGTCCCCCATTTTGTTTGTCTATATTTTTAGTTTTGATTTCAATTTTTTTTTCTTTTTCAATGAACTAAGAGTATGTTGGAAACAACTGCTCCAGTGGGTGTCATCAAATGTCATGTTTTGAACATAGGGTTGTAGTTGCATTTGAAAGTGTTTTTAGTTAGTGGAAATCCAAATAATTAATTTTTCTGATGCCTAGAAAATATTTCCAATTCTGACAAAACTTTTTTTTATAGTCTGTTTTTACATACCATTAGGCCTGTACAATATTATCAGATATGTCATCAATTAATCATTTTTAAATCTGACCAAAATTTATAAACACAATACAAGGTTAGGAAAGTTGTTTCTAATAATTAAACAAAAAAATATGCTTTGAAGTATCTCTAGTTTTTATTCCTATGTATAAGTGAAAAATACATTTTTTGTCTTGTTGCTATACTGCAAAACTAAGTAGATTGTTGTATTAGTTGTGACTACTGTACCTGTGTATTTCATAACACTTAGTTTGACCAAACTATTTATGTTGTTTAACTTTTGGCAGTGTGCTCCGGGGTACATGTATATCTAGAGAGAATCAATTGGCATCACATAGTTGACCCAAAAAACCAGTCATTTGATTAACAACTGTCATCAAAAGTTCTAAATGATATAAATGTTCAAAATTTCCCTCAGTACTGGTATAAGTGAATCCCTTATCTTTTTTAATCCATAAAAATTGATTTTGTTTTTGACCATGTGACTGGCTTTGACCTGAAGTCCTATGTGATGTGATAGAAAATGAAAATAAATCCTTATGAGCATTAGTGAGCACACTAATGTGTAATTAGTCATAGAGAAAATTGTATTAAAACAACACTAGTATCTCATCCAAGCAGCCAAACTTGTTGCAGTTAGTGGCAATTGTTCTGATTACAATCAACTTGAAATTTATTATGCCTCACTTTGTAAAAGAAGCTTACTATAAAAAAACAAATAAACTAAAGCAATTTCTGTAGGGTATAGTCTTTTGTTTGCTCCTTCAGCTGTACTATAGCCTAACATAGCCTAACTATGAAGTAGGTTCATGTGAAATGAGCTCACATTGAAAGTTGATGTGTGTTTTATTTTCTCTCTAAATAACTACATGACCTGTGTAGAACACTTGTATTAAGCATGCAATTCTTCCATAACGTCAATTTTTTTTCTTTGTTTAAACTTTTTTAGTCTTGTGTATAATTTTCTCCTAAATACTACAACAATAGTGTTTTGATCCAATCATTCTAAGGGTTTTCTAAGTTTAATTCAGACTTGAATGGGAGGGTTCGTACACTGGTCATGAGATGATACAATGACTGTCATCTAAATAGAAGAGTTAGTTGCAAACATCCTGTAGTATTGCAATGTACATTTTGTATGTCAACAAAGTCCTCAAAAAGTTTTAGCAGATGATGAAATAAAGACACATGATGGATGGTGTCTAGACTAGCGACTAGGGTTAACCTATGAGTAGAAGCTCTTAACAAGTGTAAAACACTATTGTTTAGTTGTGTATTTCAACATTGTGGCAAGTAGTTCTGGCCATCAAGAGAAACCCCAAAATTGTTAGAGAAGTTGTCCTTTACTGGTGTATGTTATGAGAAGGTTATATGATTCAATAAATGTTGTATTCAACAAAATCTGTTGACTTAAATGTCTTGTTTATTACTGTAAAACACTTTTAAAAATCACAAAAAAAAATTCATTTTGTTATTAATGATGTCAGTGTCATGACAGTGCCCCCCCCTCTACCTGTGTAGAGGCTGTGTATTTCCTTATCACTTTTTATTTATTTAAAGGTACACTTAGTTCTATATACACTGTTTTACTACAATAGTAAGTCACAATAAACATTCATGTCTGAAGGGCTTCTGTATTCTACTGTCACACTTATGTTGGTCATGCTAAACACATAAAACCTGATTAAATCTAATCAAGTTTCAGGACAAGAAGGTCCACATCTCCCATAAAGCTTTGACAAGAAACTGCAGTTCTGGGACTCTGCTTTCACACAGGTTGAGTGACACTGCAGATACTAGATACATAATCTTTAGCTCTGGTGACACAAGATATGTGCCATTGACTTTCCACATTAGCAACAGGAATCAGTCATATACGTCAGTGTCCTGTTCTAGTTGTAGGAATGCTCTCCTAGCCTCCAGCATGGGTTGTGTCATTCTTGGCAGTGCATATGCTTCATGACACAAATGTTTATAGGATTTTTCCCATTTCTCATATACCTACTATTTGATTTTTTATGCCATGACCTAGACTTGGAAACATAAAATGACACTAGTCTGTATAGATTTATGTTAAAACTTCAGAGCAAAGTTAAGGAATATTATATTTTGAATTTGAATCAGAATTTTTCCATTTTTGGCAGATTAGCTAGTAATTTATTTTCCATAAAGATATACATAAGCTGTCAAATTGTTAGAAACATTGTTAGAGCTGTTTTCGAGATCCTTGTTCACCCCCTGAAGAATTTGCAAGCTGGTAAATAAAACTGCATTACAAAAAAACAACAATACAGGATGCAAGAAAAAGAAGTAAAATGGTGAAACAAAACAAATTTAAAAAATAAATCAAAGTGCTTCCCTTTAATATAAAAAAAGACCATTTCATATTTATTATTCATTTTATTTCATTGATCACAAATTTGATTGACAATGTCTGAAGCAAGCAATAATTTTCATTTTTCAAACAAACATTTGTATTTAAAATAAGACTACTCCAGCTAAAAACTATCTGCAGTTATAATTTTAAACAGCCAATGCCACAATAAGAATTAAGCTTATGGAGACATATTCTATTTTCCACTAAAAACACCAGTAATAATGGCTGTCTATCTTACCTTATAATATACAAATGTAACGAAACAGTGAAACAGAAATCGTAGTTAGGGATTGCTGATCAGATGTTTCTTTGTATGCAATTTCTAAATTAATTTATTAACTTTACTGTTGTTTTAAAACTTCCTAAGATCAATCAGTTTTTTGATATTCAAAGATTTTACATTTACTTGGTCACATAGTTTCTAACATTTTTGTCTGTTATGTATAAAGTTAATTTAATACTGATATCAAGGGACTTAAAATATTCAAAAAGATCTGATATGGAGATTAGTAAAAAGTAAAATGAAAAGAAAGAAAAATGCTAAATAAAACAAAGAAAAGTTGTGATCTCTACAAACATAATTCATTTGTTCATTATAAAAGTCTATTTTTTAAAAATCCTGTAAGTCAAATTAAAACTGGTACAACACTAAAAAAAAGTGAATTAAAAATAAATAAATTATGAAGTTATAAAACGTTGCGGTGAATCCTTTGTACACTTTAAAAAAAATAACTAATTCTTTGGCATCCAACTCTTCTTGATCAAGTTACAGCACACTGAGCCTGGGCTGCTAAACATTAGATCAAGCATCTGACATGCAGTTCAAGCACTTTAATGAAATAATGTGTTAAAACTAAGTCACCTGAACCCTGTCAACCAGATAGAACAAAGTATTACAGAAAAACTTATCCCCACCACTCTGTCTCTGATTGACCTTAATGTGACGAGTATTTTCAATATATATTGGCCCAAACTATTAGTTATGAGTAGGAGAAAATATTGAATGAAATATAAGTGACTGATAGCAACACCAATATAATAAAAACAAACCAGAACAGCTCAATACAATGTTTACCATTATGTAGTCTCTATCAGAATTTGTTTGTGTTTAATAGGCAACAAGTTTTAAAAAAAAAAAAAAAGTCCACTTTCAGATGAGTGTAGCTAACAATGATCCCATTTTCTTTGTAGAATGGTTCCGAATCTTCCATCTTGCTTAGTTCTGCAGTTAGCAAGAAGAAGTTGTACAGGTTCTCCAGGTAACACAATATAGCAGTGATGATAGTTTTCAAAATACTGTGAAGATATAAGAACAATTACAAACAGTGATTATACACACACACAAAACAATACACATACAACCAACAGAGATTTCTATTTTTCACTGTGCATCTAGATTTAAGTAAAATTTGGAAAGCTATTTTCTTACATCTGGTCCAATGACACCCAGATATACTATATGAAATGACAAATATACTTCATATATATACAATAGAAGTTATCGATGTAAATTTTTTTCTTCTGATTGACCTTGTGGTGTGCGCTACAGACTGTTGTCATTATGACTTTTGTTCACCATGAATTGTGCTGCAAGAATTTGGGTCAGGATTTATTAATCATCATTTCTGAAGCCACAAACTGTACTGATTACATCAACTAGCCTTTTTCTCAGGTTATAAAAATCATCCATTTTTTTGTGTTCTTCAAATTTTTAATATACTACACTGAGAAGATCAAAATTCAAGCCTTCTATCCTTACAGCCTGACTGTGACACATGTACTGATCCATTCACAGCTATAAACACTGCATTTCTCAACTAGTATGCCATTCCTTGAGTTCTTGAGAAATTCTTCTGGTTACAGAAGAAGAATAAAGATAAATATATCTAGGTCTAGTGTTGACTTGTTATAGTTTGTTAATTTCCAAAAGCCTTGAATGACAAAATGTATTAATGAAAAAGTAAATTGGATCTTTGTAAGATTGTTCTGGTTATTGGTTTGGAATTTTACTTAAAAAAATAATTCTGTATTTAAACTAAAGTAAAGCGGAAAGTCCAGCTTATTTTTTTAGTAACGTAAGTAGCTTAACAAACCAAAAACTTTTTTGTGCCCAATTAGGATGCACCAGGGAACTTTTTAATAGTATTTATAATTTTTGCGGGTGGACCAAAGGTTGTGAAATGCTGTCCAATACTCAAAGACTATACTTTAAAAGTACACAATCATATGAATTAGTCTCTACCTTAACTTCTGATCTCTTTGTAGTTGTTTCATCGGGGATGAATTCGACTTGACCTTTTCCCTTCAAATGCTTCATGCATGTTGAATGCTAAAAAATACAATCAATTACCTAATATTATAATAAACTATTAACAGAATATGCTCCTATGACAAAAAATATTATAAACAGAAATCCCATCCATAAAAAAATATTAAAGACAATTTGCAATAAACAAAACCATCCTAATCCTATACAAGAAAAAAAGCAGCTTTTTTTTTTTTGATGCTCAGTAGACTGAAGGGAAAGGATAATTATTTTAAGAGGGGAGAGTTATATATATATGTATATATATATATATGAAATGTAAACAATAACAATCTTGTTATTAATATTGTAATAATTTAGGTAGGCACTCAACACTAGGCAGTAGGTAACAATTAACTAGGCGTTTATTTACACTACAAAACTAACAGGCTATCAGGCATGGACTTCAGCTATCAAGTCACAATAACTATAGAGTCTAATGTCTTAAGTCCTACTCCCTACTAGAACACCGAACAGACCACTGACACACTTCCCAGTGTCATTCCAGGTCTCACAAACAGTTCTTCATGTAACACATAGGACAGAACTCATCCACAGACTATTTAGACTCTGACTTTTAGCTGGATCCACAACACTTCTTCTTCCTGTCTTTCGTTCACTAGTCCGCTCTGGCGCACCACAAGCACTGGTGCAAGGCAGGGTTACAACAATATATTTGACTTTTTTTAAAAAAGGAGATAACATCTACATCACACCCAAAGCATTTCATTTTTTTAGCTCGCAAGCTTATTTACTTTCAGGGACGTCACCAATTCAAAGATATGCAAATAAACTTATCACACATAAAATGTTTTTGTTTTTTATGTCCTTATCATACAAATAAATTTTTGTAATAAGAATACATTCAGAAATTCTTGCCATTACATTTTACTCAAACAGAAAAAGAGAATATGATCTGTACTAAAGGAGATTCTGGCTGACCCTGAAGGTGACTTCTAAAAAAAAAACAAATTCTGTAAATTCAAAGCCTGTACTAAAAGAGCTGATCCTGACTTTTTCAAATAGAGAAATAAAAAAAACAATACAAATAAAATTCTTTAAAAGATGATAATAAAGATTGAATGTGCTTAAAAAATCCACTCGTTATATATGTATAAATGTGAAGCCCAGAAAAATCTTTACTGCATTGAAAAAAAAAATAAACGTCCAATGTTGTAACATGACTGACTGACCTTTATAAAAGATTGTAGTGAAGGTCACATGGGGCAACAACTCTTTCACTTTCTTGATGATCTTGGCGTCATCTTTCTGAGAGGCTAAGTTGTTCCATATTAGAATCAGGTCATCCCTGTCTCGAATGCTGACACTGATACCAATAATATCATCCTCTGAAACAAAAATTTTTTTAATATCATCATCTGAATTAAACATTTTTTAAAATCATACATTTGAAACTAACAAACTTTAAAAAAAAAAAAAAATTAAAAAGGATGTATTACATTTGTATTTACTAATAAACAACAATGACAGCTACTGGCTTTTTCTGTGTGATAAGTCCCAAAATATGTATCCAAACAAGAGAAATTTTGAAAATACAGTACTCACTTGTATATCTTTAGCCTGGAAAACAATGTCTTAATAATTGGTGGTTTAAAAACCTACTCAGTTTTCCATTAGATACTTTTGTTAAATCTATTACCTGTCTTGAGCTAACTATAATAACAACAAAATGTGACTATAATAATTAGCTTAAGATGTAGAAACTACTTTAAAACAATATCGATATATTTTTCGGTATTTATCAAGTTACATCTAGATTTAGTACACACTTTTTTTTTTAGTAGTGTTTGATAAAAGTTCCTGGTTTTAGACAAATAAAAAAAAATGTGAATATGTGGAGCTACAATGTAAAAAGAAAAGAAAAAAAAAGCATATTAAATAGTCATAAACTGCATTTATTAAAGTTTAGGATTCCATGCATGTGAGTGTTTGGGAGGCTTTAAAATCATAATGTGAATCTTTATTGAATAAGTTAGTTAATGTACCAAAATAACGAACTCTTTTTAATTAAGATTTTATTAAAGCTATTTATTAAAGCTATGTCTTGAATTGAGGACCCAGGTGGAAAATATGATGTCCACAGTGATTCGGGGCACATTCTTACCTTCATCAAGATAAGACATACATTGTTGCTCTCTATGCATCACATGCACACACTTTGCAATTTGAATTACACATAACATAAAATACATAACATTGTCAATACAATGACATTTATTTTTAAATTTTAGGAGGGGATTCTAGCATATATTATGACTTTTTGCATTGACCTAAACAATATTCATGCCAGGTTTGATGATTTGTTCATTGGTGTTGATGCCTATAAATTAAGACCAACAAATCTTAATCTGGCAAAAGAAATACTTGGATTAAAGTAAAGGATTAATCATTCTTGGTTTTATAATTTTTTTTTCAACAGATATAACTATTCTTTCAATTTTTAGTTTTCTATTTTGTAGAAAAAGACTATTAAAAGTAAATGCTTCTCTTCTAGAGTAAAGAAAATGAAATTGAAAAGAATGCATGCTATCCTAGCTTATCAAGATAAAAGACGTTAGCTAGAACATCAGAACTAATGAATGCTAACCTAACCTTCTGACATACAATCTGACAACTGTTCTCCAATGGCAGCTAGAAGGAGTTGCTTCCATACATCTTCCTAGCAAAGAAAAACACAAATTAGATCTCCAGAAATACACAAGATTAAAATACTTTTTTTTAAACAAGTTAAATAGTTTTTTTTTGACAAAAGTATGCACAACAAAATACAATTCAGCATTAATTTAAATATCTTTAGACCTACAGTATCCATAACTATGTACTCACTGTATCTTGTTTTTTACATTTAAAGGTCCAGTTGCCCCCTTCACTGTTCTCTTCATCTTCCCTGTTTAAATACACAAGTAATGATGTCAACAAACAAAACAAAGAGTTGAAAATATAAATATCTAAATGATACCTTGTGGTCTTTAAAATGTAAATAGATAAAACGTCCAAATTATTTAATAGAAAACAGTGTGGCAGAATAGTCAAAAGTTTAATGCCTTATCCAGGTCTGTCACATCTTGATACACAGCCCCTTATACCTTCTGTCCACACTGCACAATGAAGCAACAGAGTCTCTGTTCCATTGGACTCGCATGGCCTGTGACTAGCATGTAGGAAATTTATACAGCCCAAAGACCAAAAAAAAAAGGGGGTTTGGGTACCACTGTTTTAGTTCAATTTATTTAAGAATGTAAAGATGTGTGACTGTTAAACAAATGAAAAACTTTTTTGTCTTCCTACTTACCAAACAGGTCTTCGTTGTGCTCTCATCAGATGGTAACTGTATCTAATACTTAGTTTGGAGGGTTCTGGAATATGATTGTAAACACTCCAAAATCCCTGAACAAAATTACATAAATTCTATTCAGTTGTGTATAATCAGACTTTTTAACCTCAAACAATATATAAATCACACTACTTGAAAGAAAGTAGTTTAATTAAATGTAGTAAACATGAATAAAATCTTTATAGTTTATCACCAAAAGTTCTCTTACTTTGAAAAAAATTCTTTTAACATCTGGTTTTATAACTGTTTCTAATAAGAATTATTTACACACATATTTTTATTTTTCCAAATTTTGTTTTCATATATGAGTGTAATATTGGAATCAAAATATAGAGGATTTGTCACTTGATACATAGATATAATAAATGTCTAGGAAAATGAAACAGGAGATAAATCCACATGGTTTTCTACTGTCAGAATGACTGAGAAGAGCATAACTAGTTGCTATAAGAGAAAGAAGGTTGGATGGTAAAAATGCTAATTTAAGTGTTATATGTTTCAGTTGTACTATAGGTGAGAAACGTAGTCGAGAGGCTAAGTACGCTTGAACTTGGTTTGGCTTGGCTTACTATGAAAGGGGCTTGAGGTTCTACGCCCAACGCGAGCAGAGTTGTGTTAACTGAGCCCCTAAAGAAAAACCTTCTCCCAGAGACCCCCTCCCCCACCGGTCAACACACTAGATTGAACCATAGCACTTTGAGCATGCTATAAGCATGAAAGTAGTGCTATATAAAAGCTATAATATACAGAAGGCTTCTCAAATATTGGTATGTTCACCCCTAAGAAAAAAATAAATCCAACTAATACAATGGGATGAACAAAGGATTTTCATAGAATTATATGTCTGTAATTATCAATTAACATTTTCTGTCTTGAAAAAAAAAAGACACTAACTTGTACTGTGTCTACTGTGTAAATCTTTGTAAGTGATGATTCATACTGCTGTACAGTGGTACCTCGTACAGATCTGTCAGATACAAATGTGGTAGTTGTACTGTACTTATAAAAAATACAATATACAGATATATAGGAACAAATTATACATGGATATATGAAACTCTACTGGACCCAAGAAAAAACTCTGGATACTTGGGCCACGATGTCTTCATCATCTACAACAAATGAAAAAGACAGACAATGGACAGAAAAAAAAGGGGCTTTAGTTAACTTATGTCTGATGGCCAGCAAGGCAATGAGCATGATGATGTGCTGGTTACAAGTTAGAGATCCCAGAAAGAGATGGTTGAACTAAGATGAATAGGTGAGGCCAAAAAAAAGGGGGGATATTCAACCCCATCTCCTTTTATAGAAATGTGTATAAGTTGTTGATCCAGTGTGCATGGACGGAGCCTGACTTCTTAACTTTGATCTCTATTCCTAGCTTGGTCGTCACTGCACTGCTTCAAATGAGGAAACATACATATGACATTTTAATGGGGTGTACCGGATAATAGCTCCAGCTGCTGCTGAATATTCAGTCTTTTTTCACTATTCAGCAATATTTGGCTCCGGTCGAATATCACCGCCGGATAGTTGGCCAAGTAGTAAAATGTACACCTTGTACCTATTTAATATGTATAAAATAAACCACATTCCATTAATGTCTGTTATAGAATATGCAAGTATATCTCCAGAAGTAGAGATGAACAGCTTCCATCCCCTTTTTATTTGTTTAGCCCATCTCATTTAGTTTATTGTGACCATATGCCAGCATATTTACACACTCTAAAGGTCACACCTTACGAGGGAACTGAGTTTGTTTACTTGGTAGTAAATCTTTATTAGGGGGACGGACTTTAAGCCACATCTCTACACTGGTAGCTCTCCAGAGGTAGACATGAACAACTCCCAAAACCTTTTATTTGCTAAAGTTCATTACATTGACTTCATTGATAGACAGGTGACCACAAGTCAAATACAATAGATGTCTGCATGCTCTAGAAGTCACACAAGGGAACTGACTTTGTTTACTTTGTAGTAAATCTGAATTAGGGAACTGGACTTTCAAGCCACACCTCTATCTGGGTAACTGGACAATGAGTTTGCTCAATCACATGGCTGGACTACAGGCCACACATCTACATGAGCACCGTACGAGTTTGCTAACATGGATATAAATCTTAATAAGTTAGATGAACTAAAGATCACACACCTAAACGAGTGACCTTTTGCTACACATAACATAAATCACGAGATTTCATAGCCCAGAAAACCAGTAACTAATAATTTCATAGAAAAACGTACAATACTAAGATTCGTGTATATAAAGTGTTAAAGACATGACCAGGCCTTATCATTAAAGTAGAGCTAAACACTCCCCTACTCCTTATTTTATTTATTAAGTCCTTGGCACTCAATTTATTAATAGACGTTGGCATTTGTTTAGCTAGAATGGATAAACACAACATACTACACTGCAAGTAAATATTACAGTTGATGTGCTGGAGTGTTAAGAAACACTTGACCTCTGTAACTAGTGTACAGGGTCTACTAGGTCTAGTAATAGAATATAGAATAGAGATTATTAAGACTTAGATCTAGATAGATTTATGATAGAACTAGAGACTAGATCTAAATTATTAATATTAATTATACTTATAAAATATTAGCTAGATATTATACATCTATTTATTTTTTTTTCTATTATTATTTCTACTAACTATATCTAGCTAGGCCCAGACATTAGTAGCACTACGCCACTAGAAAAGAATAGATCTAGATGACAAGATCTAGATTTAGATGATCATCATGATACTAGATTCTAATAACTAGATCTAGATCTATTGGAGTATAGTATTGGTAAAACTTTCCATCGAATGCCCCTTTAATTTTAATTTTTAACTTTTTAAATCAGACTCAAGTCAAAACTCAAATCAAAACATTCAAAATGAAAATGTCTTTTTTAGATTAGAATCTATCTACCTATCGATCCAAAAGGTCCAAGGGGTATTTAGTGGCACCAAAGGCACATCTTTGGACTCTTTGGTTACTGTTTCACACATACGGTCTGCATTATCCATAAGTTCTAGCTTCTTTTCATAATCTGGTGCATCACTTTGTTTGTCAACATTTGAAGCAGCCATTGCAAACTCGAGAAGAAAAATACAAGTCACGTGATATAAACGTTGGAGCTCTCCCTTTCCAACTTAGAAAACAAAAAGTCTTTGTCCTTTCAGAAAAATTCTAGATCTAGATCTAGCTATATTTCAAATTATTAACTTATTCTTGTTGATTTTCTCACATAGATATACGTCTGCCTACTAGATCTATATGAAGTATACTATATGTCACCAGTGTACATCAAGTACATGTATTGTTCAGTCATAACATAACAGTCACTAACAGTGTAATCATCATAGTCATACTAGT
>JADKLZ010014171.1:0-13006 GCA_021533235.1 Biomphalaria straminea | reverse complement strand
GTCTTCTCCTACAGCTTTACAGAAGTCCATCAATTTCTCAGTCTTCTTGGTCGGATTATTTCTCTTATTATTACGTTTTTATTTCCAATTTATGTTTGTAATTTGATAGTAAGTTTATTACAAACTTGATTCTAGGTTTATTAGTTGCCTAGGGCAATATTTTCTAGCAAAATCCTAGCTGGGCACCAAAAACTGTACAAATGTGAAATACATTTCTGCGTATTGTGTACTAAATTTGGAAGAACTTTCTCAAAAAGTGACTTTTTGTTAACCCTTGTTCCAGTGGTCTTAATCTTCTATATTTTTTTTCGTCTAAACTCTAAATCTAATAAGTTGACTTATTATTTGTCCAAGTCAAATGTTATAGACAAAGTCACGTGCTTTTGGTCTTATACTGCGTCAATGTGCCAGACAACTCTGAAGTGAATCAACAGGCTGTCTGCGGGGAGTCATCCCGCCCCTGAATGTACTGCCCCTCCACACTCTCCGCTTCCTTCCCACAGACACGCCTCTTAATAAGGTCGTCTGTCAAATAAGTCTCAAAACTCCTGGCACCTGGCACGTCTTTCGTGAGTAAATTTGTTCTTGTTACTCACCCCGTCACACCGACCCGGCCACTCGCTAACTAGAACACTTGTGACAAGACTTGGGGATTTGTAAAGAGGACTGGGGCTGTCTGGGGAGGGAGGAGCAACGTTTCTGACATAAAAAGAGGGGGGTGATCTAATGAGACAGAGAGAGAGAGAGAGAGAGAGAGAGAGAGAGAGAGAGAGAGAGAGTTTTAAAATGGCTCAATTTTCTGGCGCTCTGTCACACAGACTCGTACAAACCATTTCTCTCTCTAATTTGTAGAATCTCTGTCCTTAATGGACTGGAGATTAGATTTTAAAACAAGATTGTGCGATAGAGACACAGTATGGACATGAGAAAACGTACAAGATTACATTTGTATCTGAGATTTGTTTGTCAATGATGTGGGGCCACTTTAAACAACAGTAAATAAAAGTATGGTCAGAAATGTTTACATGAACTATATATATATATTATGGTACATGTGTATAATATATATGGGTCTAAGTTTAAAAACGTGTGTTCATCTCCTATTAAACAGAGAGAGAAAGAGAAAGATACACAAGAGAGAGATATACAAAAGACAGAGACAGCAGGCTAATAAGATGTACAAATGAACAGAATGATCTATAACTAATAGAAGAACAATATAACAATGGAAGACGAAATGCACAAACTTAAAAACTCGGATGAAAGAAGAACCAGAAACCTTGCATGCCTTGCATAATGTATAGATGAGATCCGTTACTCTTGTAATCTGATAGAAGCAGAGAGTTACACTTCTGTCTTGTATCAAAATGCATTCTCTTGTGACATTCTCGAGGTAAAACTACAATAAATCTGTCAAACAATAAATCACGTGCCTTTCTTGTCTGGATCTCTCTCTATCTACACCGCTGCATTTCTTCACTAGTATATCTCTGGGTATTTTTGTTGTTGTATTTTCTTGTTTCTTGTAATGGAACATAATATTCACATACTAAAGTTCTATTTATACAATTTTACCTCCAAATCATATGCATATTTATAGACGTTTACCACCATACCACATACATATAAACAGAAGTTCATTTCCATATCATACATATTTATGTCTCACATTAGCCTTTTATTTTTGTTTGGGGGGGGGGCATAAAATTATTTTTTCCATAAATTCCATCCACAGATAAAAATAAGCAACATTTGTCGCTAATTAATACTATTGAATTTTATTATGTTCACTACTTCTAATAGACAAGTATATTTGTTTTCTTCGTACTAATTGAATTCCTTACAATTACAATACGTGTTTTTAAGTGACATTCTAACTCACAATTCAAGACTTGTCTTAGTAAATGGTTTAATTTTATGAATGTTCTGCGGAAAACAGTCACGTGATCTGCAGAAACTGCCTCATTGTGAACATGTCTTGATTGATACCAATTGATCTGGACTTAGAATTTTCAATGAACGTCTTGAAGATTTCCATGCATGTCAACAGCAAGATTTTTGGTGTATTCGCTGTATCCGAATATGTTGATGAGCGAACTATTTGAATAAATCCTACAATATTTGGAGTGCATGTTGTCAGCACAGTGGAATCAAATGTCTCAGCTCTTTCGCAGCACAAACTCATGGTTTTTTATTGAGTTGGCAATAGAGTCCTTTTGTCTATTTTTTTTTACAAAGTCGCTCTCAATCTTCCTCTTTACATTTCTCTTTAGGAACCATTATATCGCCACAACATTTCTTAGTATCGCTTTCTCTTCATTTACTGTAGTTTATTGCCTTAGAACGTAAAGAGATCTTAAAGTTTGGAGTGTAATCACAGAGGAGATTAATTGATTGAGTTTTGGCTGTGATATATCCCCAATTCATTTACAGTGAACATTATTTACATGATTGGAAAGCTACAAAATGGCGGAACTTTACGTGATAGAATTAAAAAGAGGCTAAAGCCCATTGTCGAAACTGTCAAGAAAAACAACTAATTAGATAAAGATATTTGCAATGGTTGATTCTGAATATCATTAGAGGCTAAAATCGTGAGAATTTCGTTCTTTATAACACAATGTCCAAAAAAAAAATAGATCATCTGATAATTTCTTCTCATTTATGTCAATGTTTTGCTTTTATGAAATGGATGTTTGCTGTTGATGATGTGGCTGACGTAATCACTTGTTGGGGATAAAATCTTTCCGTCTCGGGTACAATTCTGTATGATCACAGAGTTATAAATGCTAAATGAACCAGAGTTTTGATTTAGTTTTTTTTTCCTTCCAAGACAAGACGCTTTGAAGCATTGCTCACCAGCATTTTATGACCAGGTCGTCTTTTAATATTCAAGCGCTTGTGTAGAAATTATCTCCATGGAACCTAGCAGACATGTCACGGTGAAGCTTCACGTTTTCTAGATGTAATGATTTTTTTTTCCTCTGTTCCAAGTGGATGCGGTTCTGTAATGAAACATATCACGGAAACACAGGGATTCTAAAACTTTGATTAGATGACAAACACTTCTTGACTGCTTTATTACAAAGCTTCTATCAACTCACAGTCTGTCTGTCTGTCTGTGTGTGCACGTTATTTTTCTTTCTCCTTATTGTCGGATCAAGTTGAAACTTTGCTTCCACTGTCATTCAAAAGATTAACCAATGATTGAGTTAATTGGTGGTAATTAATAAATTTTGTTTGGTTTAGAAAAGAATTATATAAATCTTGCAATATTGAGATGTATGTCATTAATTTTCCCCCTATTTAATTAGTGATATAATTAATTTAGTTTTATTTATTAAAAAAATAGAGATAAATGTTGCAATTTTGCCATTAATTGTGTGGTTCTTTCACTTGTGTAAGTTTTGTAATTTTTTTCATATGTATTTTCTATTAACATGTTGCTTGTTCTTGAGTTATTTTTTTAGCTTCAGGTAAAAGTATATAAGTTCCCAAATGTTTTCATAACGCATGTAATTGGCAACGTCTCCCATGCATGTCTAAGGATAGGTGATACGATTGAATTGGAACAGACGTGACAGAATGAGACTTGAATGTGACAAGGAAATCTGAAAGATAATGTTTATGTAACATGTGGACAAAGTCGTTTTACTGGCTACATAACTCTCTCGTTAACAGTTTCTCACACAAACTGGGGAAATCTACATCCACTGACCAGTAGACCACAACTTTATATCAACTGATCAATAGACAGCAACTTAACATCAACTGACCAGTAGACAGCAACGTAAAAACATATTCCCAATACATACTAGATTGCAAATTTGCTTCATATTCCCAATACATACTAGATTGCAACTTTGCTTCATATTCCCAATACATACTAGATTGCAACTTTGCTTCATATTCCCTGTCACATATGCCATTCTGGGTTGATTTCTATATTGGTATTACACGAGAGTTATTTTTAGCTTTTCTTTGTCTTGTTAGAAATTAAAATCTATTGGCTAGGAGTTGCATCAGTCGGTTGCATCAGTCACATGACAACTTCCGCCAAGAGACGGTGATTGCATGAGATTCAGTCGGTGCGTGAATGTCTTACTGAAAGGTTGTGTATTCTAGGATCTCTAAGTTTATTAAGAAAGAAGCCTTTGTTATGTTATTATTTCATTGTTGATCTACTATTGTACATAAGCTGTACTTACGTTTTATTCAAATAAAGTTCCAGAGTTTCGTTTTCTACAAAGAATCTTTTACTGTGAATTCTAGTTCGACATTAAATTAACTATTTTAATAGAAGATTGAATCCCCGGCATCACAAGGACATTACATCATTCAACATTGAATAGACCTTGTGACATTCCCAATACATACTAGATCGCAACTTTGCTTCATATTCCCAATACATACTGAATTATAACTTTGCTTCATAATGCCAATACACAATAAATCTCAACTTTGCTTTAACTGTCCAATAGGTAGAGAAACTTGACCTCCTTAACACAGTACGTCCTAATTTGATAAAGGTAATGTCTCAAAACTTAGGTATCGTTGTTTAGTTGACGGGAAAGAGGCTTTAGATGAGCGGAAAACTATTTTTTTCTCTCAAAAATATATGTGTGTGTGCCGTTGTATTATTACGAAAAAAAAAGTTCTCTTAATGAATTGAGACTTCTGCTTGAAACTTTGCTTATATAATACTAGCTGTACTGATTTATTACTCCCAGATACTTGTATTTATTGCTCCTTATGAAACTATCCAATTCTTCTTTAGATGCAGTTAGGGTTACTTATGCTGTTTAGTTGAAATTAATTCTTCCGTTACCTAATTTATCTTATGAAATAAAAAAAAGCCAAATCTCTCTCTCTCTCTCTCTCTCTCTCCCTCTCTCTCTTACATATAAACACTATAATTAAGCATCACGTTAAGTCCTACATTCACACCTACACCCTCTTTCCCAAATCGAAATTTTAAGCTCTATTTCCCACAAATAAATCAGCACAAAACAATGTTTGTCATACTTTCATTTACCCCGAGACTCGACAACAACAAAATCTCCGGTTCCAAATAAAAAACAAACAAAAAACCAACGAGGCCAGGTTGAGGGAGCTATCGTCAGGAATCTCGGGACTCGATAAAGTAACCTGACGTTTATTGCTAGTGTCACGCCAAAATTCTCCAGCGCTGTGAGCACTTCAAATTCTATTTTAGGTCGGTCTCGTCACGCCTAACCCTGCTTTAAAGCACACAAAATCCTCCTGCACACCATCACGCGCGCCTTATGGGATGTCTATACGTTGATAATATGGAAGCTAAACATGATACGATATGAGGGGGGGGGGGGCGTTTAGTCCAAGTTTCCCTGACTGGCTCAGGTGTGTTGGACAGAGCGTGTGACCTTCTGGTTGCTATCTTCCCTGGGACCTGATTGGGATAGTTACCTTGTGGGTCCAGGTGAGTGGTCTTTTTTTTTTCTTACCACTGGGGTCTGTTATCTGTCAGGGGCCGGTTACAGCAGCATCAAAGTCAGATTTGACTCACACAGCTTTCCAATCAAAGTCATCATAGCCTCCCCAGAACTCACCCTTCGTAAACACAAAGTGAGGGTGAGAGAGGGGGGGGTGAAAAGACGAAGCTGTGAAAGATAAAAAGATAGAGAAGATGGGGGGGGGGGGGTTGACGAAAAAAAGTGAGAGATAAAAAGGTAGAGAATGGGGAGGGGGGAGAACGGTGAAGGCAACAAGGCAAGTAATACAACGGAATTTTTTAAAGTTATTTTAAACTGAAAAAAAAAGTATTTCTAAGTTTTTGGCGCCCTCCTCCCCCGTTGACTAGAAGTTCATAAAAGTAATACGAGAAATCTTGATGAAGCCGTTACTTTGATTGTGAATGTATCCAATGGTAGACTGTCTCGCTGATAACACAGTGACGTGTATGGGTTAGTAGAACAACAGCTGAGGATGTTTCATACATGCGAACAAATCGAGACACTGATATATAACTTAATTAACAAACAATATATGCATAGATATAAATACACAGCTCATATAAGGGAAACAATTTCAAATTTACGGTCATATTTCTCAATACTGTAAGATTTTTTTCCCTTTTTCTATAGCAAAAAAAAATAAATTTAATAACCACTGATTAATTGATTGATTTGTTAATTTTATATTAATTCGTGTTTTGTTTGGGACAATGAATATTTGTTCACAGTTTCTGCTTGATTCGAGCTAGGAAAGTGGGAGAAATAACTTGTATTAGATTCGTAAAAGCTAGGACAGACAGACAGAGTGACTTCATATAAGCCTTGTAACCAGCTTGAGACAAAGACATAAAGATGGCTCACTATAAGTTGCTTTTGTTTTGTTTTTCTATAGCCTGCTAAATAAATGGAACAAAAATCTATATCTCTGATACGGGCGACTTCTTGATGTCTTTGTGGAATGTAGATTAAATCGCAAGGGAATAATGGCTTCAAACTAGGATCACATTCAACTGATAGACCATACAACTCGGAAACTAGTTTGAATGGCACAATGCTCACTCATACAACAGAATAGAAACATAAAAATAATAGACACACAGTACGTGAATATACAGCAATACGTTTACCTTGATTCTCTGCAACAGCAGTGAGTTCTAATTTAGCTAAATACATTTCATTAGAAGTTTACATATTTGTACAAATGTGTTACCTGTTACCTATGCCTTAGTATGTGGACCGTTGGGGCACCAAGCAAGATTTGTAGAACGTCGTTTTCCTTTCCTCTCTATCCTTTGCCCTGTTTAGAACCTTTTTCAATGTACAATTTTTTTTGTTAAAATATTAACTTTTTTTAAAGATCGAAAAATTCTCTGACAATCTAAAAAAAAAAGTATATTTTTTCGAGAACAGTTTACAGTCCATAGATATAAATAAATATAGACTGGCCGATAGAAGAGTTTTATAAAGTGTAAATTTGTGACTTGCAATTGTGTGTACTTTATTTATGTCATTGAGTTTTGTTAAATCTCTAAGACTGAAGATCGTGCATTTTTTCAATTTTTCAGAATTCGGACATCCGAATACAATAGATATACATGTTTTCAAGTTACATGAAGTTATTTCCTTTTTCCAGTCTATATTTATTTATGTCTATGGTACAGTCATGCTCAGATTTTATAAAAGGAATGTGTTTTTTTTTTAATTTAAAATTTACGAAAAAAAATGTGAAAATTAAAAGATTTAATTTTCAGACTCATGTCGTTTACATTTCTAAGTGATGTGAGCACGTCAATGGAAATGGAGAGTATTTGTGCACACAATCCTGCAGTCATTTTTTGTAATCGTATATAAAAATCTCTCAGTATTGCAAATAAAACTTGGCAATTAGGTCCAGTGACGTATAACCCAAGTTACTGTAAACAAACAACCCTACGAGCAGCGCTACGAACACAGTGCACGAACACACAGATGTACGATCAGTGCTAAAAATTAACAAACTTAAGATTAGTGCTACGAACAAAGTTACGATCTTACTATGAACAAAAAAAAACAACAACACTACGATCAGCGCTATAAAAAAAACAACAAAAGTACAATCCGCGGTACGAACAAACAAAGGTACAATCCGCGCTACGAATAAACAAAGGTACAATCCGCGCTACGAACAAACAAAAGTGCAATCCGCGGTACGAACAAACAAAAGTACAATCCGCGCTACGAACAAACAAAGGTACAATCCGCGCTACGAACAAACAAAAGTACAATCCGCGGTACGAACAAACAAAAGTACAATCCGCGGTACGAACAAGCAAAGCTACAATCCGCGGTACGAACAAACAAAGCTAGAATCAGCGCTACGAACGAACAAAGCTACGATCTGCGCTACAAACAAACAAAGGTACAATCCGCGCTACGAACAAGCAAAGCTATAATCCGCGGTACGAACAAACAAAGCTACAATCAGCGCTACGAACAAATAAAGGTACGATCAGCGCTACGAACAAACAAATGTACGATCAGCGCTACGAACAAACAAAGGTACGATCAGCGCTACGAACAAACAAAGGTACGATCATCGCTACGAACAAACAAAGCTACGATCTCCGCTACGAGCATAGTCTGTTTCCATCGAACAAACAATGTCTAACCTTTTCTAACGAGAATTAATCCAGTAACAGTTTCCACTTGATAGGTTTTCAATTCTATGAGAAACATCCAGACGACATTGATAAATCAGGTCACAGATTTAAGTACTCAAGCCCTCATTCATTTGTTTGGCACCGCTCTCCGCCCCAACCCCTCTTTTCCCCCTAAAAACTATCCGCCCTTCGTGTTATTCACCCTACCGCTCACACCCTGGGGCGCCCTGGGCATCAGTTACATAACATTTATGTGGCGGATGTTTTTTTTTTCAATATTTCATTCACTGGTTCGAACCTCTAAATACTTTTATGGCTTTTATCTTGGGCTGCACTTTGTTACTGTAACAATGTGTTGGTGTGTTTGATAAGAGAAATAGAATTGGGAGCTGAAATCTTTCTTTCCATCTTTCTTCTCAGAAAAAAAAAATGAAATGAAAACTCATTAACTATGATGACAATGTATATTTTCAATAATTTTTCATACAAAAATTTAGCCATGAACGAAACAGATTCGGTAAAAACAAAAAATAATGTATTTTTAAAAGAAAACTGTTAAGATGAACATTCAAACTTTCTTTTTTGTTTAAATGTCGTTAGATGTTACAAAATAATATGCGTTTTAAAATGTGATATTATCTATTATCTAGCCCTTGAAGGCTCTAACCATGAATTTAATGTCCTTTTCCTATCACATAAATTCCTCTACAGTGATATAATTTCTTTTCTGATTTAAAGTCCCTGTGTCTTTCAACTCTCTGCTATACGCAATGGTTTACGGCTACCCAATGACACAGACAATCAAAATTCCTGTGTAATGCTCTTGCTACATAATATTTTTGTTTCGATTCAGTTGTGAACAAAATATGTGCCTAGAGAGAAATTGGTTGGCAGCAAGCGAGAGAGAGAGACAAATTTGTTTTTCTTGCGTTAGAATGTATGTGCTATAGTTTCTTTTACTTTCACGTGGTCCTCTTTGTCTTTAGTTAAATCTTTTTTTGACCTTTTTTTTTTACATGTTATTTATTCTCTTTCTCTCTCTCTCTCTCTTTCTCTCTTCCCTCTCTCTCTCTCTCTCTGTTTCTCTCTCTCTCTTCCCTCCCTCTATGTCTTCCTCTCTCTCTCTCTCTCTCTCTCTCTCTCTCTCTCTCTCTCTCTCTCATTTTGGTTTTGTTTATTGACGACATAACATAAAATTCTTAAGAAGTTTTTTTTTCCTTTTTTTTCTCTTCCTATAATAAAATATTAAAAAGACAGTTCTCGTAGAGACAGGTTACGACTGCTAAAAGAGAACTTAAATCGACCACCTGCAGACAATGGCTTTGTCTGCATTGAATCTGCCTAAAAATGTATGTCACAGCTGTGTCTAGGTAGCCTCGTGAAATGCGGCACTCTATTTAATCTTTGGATTCGAAGACAAATCTTATTATAGTCTTAGACTCATTAGCGCTCCAAAAGTCTACGTGTTGCAGGAGAAGGGGAAGATAATTATGAGACAAACATGAGAAATACAGAGAAACGTTATTTTATTCAGTGTAATGTGTAAAAAAAGTAAAGTAAAGTACCCCTTTCAGACCTAGTGGTCTATAGGGCAGATAATGTAAAGGTCATCTGATTCTGTGGCCTACGGTTAACGAGGGTGTCATGTGGTCAGCACAACGACCAACCGTCTTTACTTTTCCCCATCTAATGTCAGGTACCCATTAAAGCTGGGTGGACTCAAGGGCGCCCGAAAATCCCGAAAATAAAAATCCCAGCCTTCACCAGGATTTGAACCCGGGACCTCCAGTACGGAAGCCAAGCGCTTTACCGCTCAGCCACCGCGCCCTCTGTAATGTTTAAACCTTTAATCAATGTACAGTTAGTTGTACAAAGCTGATATCAACTCACTTTCTGTTTCTCTGGCAAACATTTGTGTACATGTTATTTCTCCCACTTCCCATTCTTGAATCAAGTAGAAACTTTGCATAAATATTTATTGTTCCTAACAAAGTATAAATCAATCAAAAAATTAACAAAGACATTTATTAGTTTCTGGTAATTAAATTATTTAGGCTACTTTCATATTAAGGGAAAAATCTACAATATACAGTTCTTCCCTATAGATTCGCTTTGTTGTTTAAAAAATACTAGTCGACCGGCGGCATAGCATACGCCGCTATTTTGCAGGGCAGGCATTAGGCACTGCAACATATGCGACCGCAGTGGGTCCCGCACTTTCATTGGACCCGTGCTAACTTGTATACATATAACAGATTTCGCGCTGCCTCTTGATTTACCAGGAGCCCCTGGAAATCTCCTGAAACGTTATTAAATATAGGCCTACGAAAAAGTCCTGGAAATCTCCGGAAATTATTAAAATCTTTTGTAAAGTAAAAGTAAAGTAATAAAAAAATATATCCGGAAATATATAGATAAATATCCGAAAATGGAAGTGAGATTAAAAGGAGGAAGCCAGTGAAATTATTATTTTAACGTAATTTGTGATATTAATCAAAGTACTGCTAAAGTCAAACCTGAGAGTAGACTCTATCTGTGTATTGTCGTTCTAGTTTCAAGAGTCTTACGACACAATAATCTGGAAATACTTTTAATATTATGACAAATTGAGAAAAAGAGAATTATATACACCACTATGCTATGCTATTTTGTGAATGAAAATAGGGTGGATTAGGATACACTATTTTCCATTCACACCATGCTGCGCCATGGGATCTTCCCATTTACTTGTTATAAGTAAAGCGAATGCGTGAATTCGTGAATAAAAAATTCTATGAATGGAGCTAAAGATTGTTAATTGACCTTAATTTAGGCGATATTAAGAATAGAGTTGCACTCATGTAACAATGCTTTAGAAAAACAAATTTGAATGTTAATTTGATTAAAATATGAAATGAATGGACTATAATTATTATGTTCATGTGCTAAAGCATAATCTTTGCGAAGAGAAGTTTTATAATCTTAGAGTTGAATTCGAGTTTTAGATCTAGATCTAAATCTAGGAATACAGAGATTAGTTACCTTTCGTAATCATGTATAATGAACGAATGCGTGTAATTTGTGATAAAGTGTAACCTGAGAGTATAATCTATCTGTGTATTGTTGTTCTAGTTTCAATAGTCTTACGACACAATAATCTGGAAATACTTTTAATATAATGGCAAATTGAGAAGAAGAGAATTATATACCCCACTTCCATTCACAAAATAGTGCGGATTTGGATACATAAATTTCTATTCACACCATGCTGCGTCATGGGATCTTCCCTATTTACTTGTTGTTGTGTGTTTGAACTTTTGAAGTTGTTGACTTTGAGAATTATATATATAGATTTTTTCTTGTATAGTTTTTTTTTTCTCATACCAGATGGTGACGTAAGCCTATTTTCTATGAACTCAAAAAGAATACCCGATTTTCTTCTTATAACACTCCCCTTTGGATTTAAACCCCCAACTTTTCTAATAAACGATTTGTGCGTGTTTGTCTCTCCACCTCTCCTGACACAAAATGAAAGTCTCTGTCCAAGTCTATGGAACGTATTTCTAACGTCAAATTTGTGGTTTGAATAAGTTGTGGGTGGCCACTTCTCCTTATTACATGAAAGTAGCTTCATGCGAAATATCTTCTTCTAGATCTGCAGCTTTAGCATTCAAACGTCTTGGCAAGTCTTTTCATGTCCCGCTAATGGCACAGATTAACTCTGCTTAGAACTGTTTGCAAGAGTCGAGGGAATAGAGAGGGGACAGCGCGTGAGATTCAGAAACAGTGGGAAGAAGAAAAAACAAGAAAGGAAAAAAAAAGGGGGGGGGAGACTTTGGCAGTGAAGAGAAACCTGGCCTAGTTCAACGTCCATGCTTGTCATTATATCAATGAGCTTGCGTCTAGGTGCCTGCTGCTAAGGACTAGCATACAGCTTAAAGCACATGCAAACATTCATGCTGGTGGTGAGAGGAGTCAATCTCGGCCTGAATGGGGGATCTATGACCTCACATGTGCTCATGTATCCCTATAGGAGTCGCAGAAATGGTTAGCGGAGAGAGGAGAGGGCTGGGCGTTAATGTTGCTCACGGGGCGTCTTGGGGAGAAAATGGACAACGTGGCTAATAGATCACGTGTAATCCAAGTAATGAGATTTCATGAGTAGCACGTGAAAACATCGAGCGCGCGGGGATGATCAAGACTTGGGAAAAGTTCACTAACATGTACAAACACACAGACAACTGAATAACACATCGACACTCTATCTTAAGTCCGCGACTTTAATTTTTTTTTAAACATAGAAGTTTAACTTTTAGCCCTAAATTGAAACGCAATACGAGCATTGACAATATTACATCATGTGAGATTTTAACAGGATTCCGCATTCATTTTATGTACAGATACTAACAACCAAATCAGTTAACTCTATTCAATCTGTATAATCTAGTAGAAGTCTGGAAACACAATGTTTTGTCTTTTAGTTTAAATTTACTTTTGTAAACCTTAATAAGATATAAAGTTTGGAAAGAGTGTCACTATGTGATAATCAATAGCCATTTAAGCTGTAAGTGTAGAAGGAAAGAACTTTACAAGTGATGGTCCCTTTCTAGAAGTCCCAAATATTTAGAAGTATATTTGAAAGTTTACATGTAATCTTAAAAATAAAAAAAAATTCTGTTTCAAAAAACCCAAAAAATCAATACTTTGACTTGTTTGTAAACCAGGTTTTATGCCATTTGTTTTTATTTGTCAACTAGTGTCAAGACGTCAATATATATATAAAATCTCTACATCGGATGTAAGGGTCCATTGTATGTACTGCAGTCTTATCTAATGTTGTTAATGTATTTATTTAATGTATGTATTTAATGTATGTATTTAGTGTATGTATTTAAT
>JADKLZ010014166.1:0-21902 GCA_021533235.1 Biomphalaria straminea | reverse complement strand
ATTCAAGATTCCACTTCTGGTTAATTAACGCTGTCCCTAAAAAAAAACAAAAAAAAAAATAAAAAAATAAATAAAATAAAATAAAATGGCGATAAAATACTAACTCCGGAGATAAAGGATAAGTGAAGTATTTCACATAACTATGCAAAATTTTAAAAAATGATAAAAACTAGCAGACAAACAAACAAAAAAATCATACAAATTGTAAAATATTTTTGCCAAATATAAATGATGGCAGTTGACTTGTATTTGTTCAAACATTGAAATTAATGGTTAAATATTGCTTATTGCTATGTTATATACAAATAGATTCTACAATACGAGCCCAGAGAATGCCTAACATGTCCTTCAAAACTGTTTACTGATGATAAAGCAGTCATATGGTTGGTTATAAGTTTCAAAACCAGCTTAAGATCGAGGGTCCAGTGAAAGGATTATCTGGGAATTAAAAAAAAAAAAACAACTACGCTGGGGGGGGGGGGCCATAAACGCTACAACAGCTGTTTCACTAGTTACTGTAGAGTAGAGAGTATTCTAATATACTTAGCTATGATAGGAATAGGGAAAAGACGCGATTTATCAAGGACTTATTGTGCCTTCACTGCAGTGAACAAGAAGCGATTTAATCATTTTATCGTCCGCGAATACTTTTGAAAAGAATTCGCGGGGCCCCGGTAGCAGCGACGACAAAAGAGGATGATGATGCTGTAGTCGACGCGATTTTAGAGAGGCACTGATGCGAGTAGCCGATTGGCAGCTACCCCGAAATAATTGCTGCTTCTGCCAGCCGATTAGTCCCCGCTGGGAAAGGCTTTCCCTCCTGCCGATGCAGCGCTGACACAAACGTTTCTACGGAATCTCGTTCTCTCATATCTAATTTTAAAAAAATATGAGCGCGTGCCATAGGCAATCTAATTATACATTATTTGTAATAAAAACAAACAACACCTTTCAACATTTTATTTATGACGGATAAAGTTCAAGGTCAGTTTTCCACTCGTAGTCAGACCATGAGCAAAAAAAAAATATTACCACGATAACTTTGATTAGGATAGTAATTAAAAAAACAACAACAAACAATAACAACTAAAAAGCACTTATCTAAACAAATAAATAAATATTTTCAGGATTTCATAATCCTGTGTTTTCCCAAACAGTATTCCGCCGAGCATAAGAGATTTCAGATGCCCTACACAACAGAAGCAGAAAGAAGGCTGGAAATGCAGCTGCGCATGGCGACTTTATATGCCCAACCTGCAACCGCAAGGATTGGCCTCTTTAGCCACACAAGAAGTTGCACGGGGGAAAGATCGTTTCTCGAGACGTAAAATGCCACAGTTCCGCCGAACATTTAGAGTTCCGCGAGGCGTAAATAGGTGTTACACAAACTATTAGAATAATAATCTAGTAGACCAGCTCGTGAACTAATCTCTCGAAGAAAATAATATGAATTTTGTAACTATTAAATCCTCAGAATGTGCGAAGTGTTCTGGTAAGGATAAAGTTGGGGAAGCACTTATTTAAGAAGACGTTGGTGTTTTTTTTTTTATACACAATCGTACAACAGCTTTTTGGGTTTCTTAAGTGGGCCATCATGAACATCTGGTTAGCCATTATTCATTTTGATGGACATTTAGATGGACAACTTCTCTGATAGTTTTATAGTTTGTTTACTTATTACATCAATGTTCTATTTTTGTAAAAGTTACTATTGCAATTATAAAATTATCTTTTATATAACTATGTTTAATCATACGTATCAATGTAGCAGAATTCAAATTCTCAATTAGTTTTATTTTGTTTCAAATACAAGATCTTTTTTTTAATTCTGCCATGTGATTACGGTATATTTTCTTTTTATGTTGTCACTGGTCAATAGGGTCTGTGTAGATAGGAACTTGTGTGTTTGTGTGTTTACATCTATATACATCTTAGTCTAATTTGAATCGTCATGGGCAGCAGGACCAGCTAGGTTATGTAAGGTCAAAGCTAGACAGACTATGGATGGTAACACTATATAATACACTTTTGATTTTGTGTCGAAGACATCGCTTATTAGGCATTGGCTGTAATGATTAATTTAGAAGCTTCAATTGCCCATACTGTTTCATAAACATTACAAAAAAATGGCCACTGCAGCGCACCATACTTCTACCAACGGTATTCAATGCTGAAAGGAGGGAATAGATTTTTGTGTTTCTCGTTCAAAAGTGGCTTGTTTTCATTCTAGAGTGACGGTCTATGGTAAAGTTTTATGCGCTCCCGATACGAAAAAAAAAAGGATATTTAAACTCATTTGTCAGAGGTAAGCTTTTTGTTTAAAAAATAAATATTGGGAAGACATTCTTTCTAAAATTAGATCTTGACCTCTATCTAGTCTATTTACTATTACTATCAGATGAATTAATGTTCTATTGACAACGACAATTGGCATTAAATTGAATGACTTTTTTTTTTTTGAATCATTAATCATTAATACTTTCACTAGATCTACCAAATTAACGCCTTTTTAAATTTAAAAAAAAAATTCTTATATTATAAATTACAAATGTTCCTTCAAAAGAGATATAGATCTTCTACTATATCTAGATACCTCTCCACATGCGTATCTAGCTGTAGATCTATCTATAGATCAATCATCAATATCATATACGGATCTAATAAGAGACCTGTAATGCACAACTGGACTAAAATAGATAAGGGCAGAACAAAAACATCTAGATCTATATAGGGCCTAGATCTAAATCTAGATCGTATAGTGTAGTATGCCTATAAATCTAGATCTAGATTCTCTAGATCTAAATTACTTCTAGACCTAGATCTAAGTAGAGTCTAGCCTCGTAGGCTAGAGATCTAATTTTATTGATCTAGTCTCTAGACCTGGCTAATTGGCAGTTAGCTTAGCAGCTAATCTGTACCAGAATAGAACGATGCTCTGTTGCCAATAGGAGCTCTTCTTAGAATCTTGAGCATCTCGATGATGTGTAGACATAGACATAAATAAATATAGACTGGAAAAAGGAAGTAACTTCATGTAACTTGAAAACATGTATATCTATAGTATTCGGATTTCCGAATTATGAAAAAATTAAAAATCCATTGATCTTCAGTCTTAGAGATTAAACAAAATTTCTAGACATAAAATAAAGTACACACAATTGCAATTCACAAATTTACATCTCATAAAACTCTCTTATTGGCCAGTCTATATTTATTTATGTCTATGTGTGTAGATCAAACATTTAGAATGTATATCTTACCCGGAAACTCTTTTATACGAAACTCTTTTCTGCGAATAGACATTACACACCATGTGACCATTACACATTTTGATTGTCGCCATAATAAAAGTAAAAAACAGTTTTCCCTTTCAGGGAGAGTAATGTCAGGTACCCATTAGAGCTGGGTGGAAGATCCCGAAATTAAAAATCCCAGTCTTCCTCAGGATTCGAACCTCGGACCCCGGTTCGGAAGCCAAGCGCTTTACCGCTCAGCCACCTCGCCTCTTGATTGTCGCTGTAGATCCAGATCTAATCCAGTAGAAGTTTGTTCTGTATTGTCTGTAGATAGCTTGAAATATTCATAACGCCAAATACGTAATCACTGTTTCAATCATGCAGCGTTTGACCAGCAAGACGTCCTCCATAGATTCTGGGATAGTCCACTAAATGTAGGTCTATATTTTTGGACAGATTACAGAAGGTAGATTAGTATTAGTAAGAAAAGTACTTCTTTCAGATTATGCGATGTTTATATGGGCCGACGGTTAACGATGGTGTTATGTGGCCAGCACAACGACCATCCGACTTTACTTTCTTCAATTAATGTCAAGTACCCTGTAGAGTTCTGTGGACTCAGGGGCGTCCTTAAAATCGCAAAATTCAAAATCTTCACCGAAATTCGAACCCCTCGCTCTGGAAGCGAAGCGTTTTAGTACACAGACACTATGCCCGTAAGGAAAATTAGGTCGCCTGTTATCATTTCTATCTTTATAAATCTTTATCTTAAACAAATGTCGAGACGTCTTATAATGAGACGAGGCCGCAACATTTCGCCGGTTGTGTTAACCTTTTTCTAATGTGCTCCCGGTGTTAGAAGCAAGAGCAAACAACCTTTGATTGGTTCCGTGACTTTTACATCCGACACCCCCGTCCCCCCGCCCCCCCCCCCAAAAAAGTTATATTTTTGCTAACAAGATTACATTAGTGTTTTCCCTTGAGGGAAATGGCTTAAAACTGATTGTATTTTTTTTTTGTTACTCCCAAAGTTAAGGTTAAAAAAAAAAGTCATTTCTTTTGTCAAATATGCTTTAAATATCTTAAATATCTTACCGAGCGGCGAATCAACAGAAAGCAGAGAGAAAAAGCAGGATCTGCAACTGACATAACCCACACATGCCACATATGCGGCCGGCTTTTTTAAAGCGAGGATTGGACTTTACAGCCATCTTTGAGTCCATAGGAAATGAGAAATGAGGTAATCTTCGAACACGAAGGAGGATTCTGTATATAAATAAATCAAATAATATATATATATAAATATCTTACCCATTTTGATTTAGACTAGGCGTGTTTGGCTGGTCTCTTGTCACCTCGAGTTTTATATTACAATTACATTGTCATTAAGGGAAATTAGGATAGCTTGTCATTTCCGAATGTTATAGGGGATGGCAAAGTGAATCACAGGTAAATTCTCAGGGGTCCTAGAAAAATTTAGAACAATTAAATAAAGCGACTCTTAATTAAATTTTAGGTGAGCAATAAAATTTATGTAACAATCGAACTTGTTTGACAGTATACAACAAATGGTATATTTGTAATGGAAATATTTGAAATTTAGTCAATCTATTTAATTGTTCAGATTTCATTCGCTCAACTTTTTAACCATTTCACTTAGGTCTTTATTTCGACATGTTTTTTGTTATGTTTTGTTTAGCTATCCCCCTCAGATATTGTATTCTTGCTCTTGTTCTGTTCCGTGTGTATTCCATCATTCATTGTTTTAGCACTAAGCTTCACAATTATATCTACATACGAAATATAAAACCCGCTTTAAAAAAAAAGTCACATTCAGTTTCTTTTTTACAGCTTTAAAAAAAAATCCGGGGGGGGGGGGAGCTAGCGATCTCTCCATCCTCCCTACCCTGCATCTAGAAATGTGTTTCCAAAACTTTTTCCTTAACGGAAAAATTTACAAATTCTATTTTACGAATACACTGCTATAATGTTACGCATTTGTAACAATCAAATACCATAGTATTTACATTGTTAGCTTACTAGATATATTTTCCAGTTATTCTTTTTTTTTTTTAGGTCTTGTAAAAAAAAAGTAAAATGAATATTTTGAAACTAATGACTAAGAGTGTCATATGTGTAAAGTAATACCCTCACAGATGCAGAAGCTTTGAAATTCGCACTTTAAAAAAATCTTTATTATACAGTCAATATCATAGTTTAGGTATTGGCCAAAGTTTCTAGCGGTAACTTCATCAGGACACAAGATTAACCAAAACAAAAGATTCAAAGAATTGATCCCCCGGGGGCTAGCCATTTCAAGCCTCAGTTTCAACCACAAGCACGTGTTTTATCTCAGACAGGCACAAATCATGTGACAAGTCAACTCCGTGACCTAAACCCAGGGTATTAAAGGATTCCCCCTCCTAGGTCTCCATCTGTACTTTGGCAATGCTTGCCACTGTTATCACAGGTCGGGACTGACAGATCAAACAGGGGAACTAATCCACATCTCAGTCTCGGTGGAAGATAAATAAAATAAAGACAGGTTGAAGACATTTAGGATTGACAAGCAAATAGCGGAAATCCCTGGGTAAATGTTGGGTCATGTGGGGTCAGTGCGATTTCTACACGAGAAGGAAGTCGGGAAGACAGCACCCAGGCATTGGACTCAGGACATGTTGTTCGAGGGTGACCTCGACCATGGGAGAACTTTGTCACCTTGGCGACTCATTGGCAAGTTACTCTAAGTTTAAATGTAACGTAAACATATCGTCTGCTTCCAGTTTTGTTGTCTTCTTCATCCATATTGTTTTCCTCTCTCTGAGTCTCATTGTCTATTTGTTGTTCTCTCTCTCTCTTTCTGCCTGTCTTCTTTTGCATCTCTCTCTCTCTCTCTGCCGGTCTTCTTTGCCCCCCCCTCTCTCTCTCTCTCTGTCTGTCTTCTTTTGCATCTCTCTCTCTGCCTGTCTCCTTCTGCCTCTCTCTCTCTCTCTCTCTCTCTGCCTGTCTTCTTTTGCATCTCTCTCTCTGCCTGTCTTATTTGCCCTCTCTCTCTCTCTCTCTCTCTCTGCCTGTCTTATTTGCCTCTCTGTCTCTCTCTCTCTCTGCCTGTCTCCTTCTGCCTCTCTCTCTCTCTCTCTGCGTGTCTCGTTTTCCCTCTCTATCTCTTTCTCTCACATAGCCTCCCTAATTTTATTTTTTCAACTATATTTTTGACAACTGATTGGATTTTTTTTTGTCCTTTCCCAATTTAAATCCAAACCTTTTTTTTTTCTTTCAAAGAATTTTTTTATGTCTGCATGTGTCTCCAAATGTTGTGTGTCTCGTTATGTGTCCAGATTCCTCTCTTCTGTCCAACTGTTTTCTGAAGAATGATTTCTTGGTGACGTTATAAAAACTAAACTTGTTTCCACTTCAATTATACAATACCCAAAGAGAACCCCAATTTGATTTTCGATTCTATGACGATAAGGTTAAACCTTAATGCTTTTTATGACCTTTTTTAAGTAAAGCATTCAAATCTTTGTTTCTAAATTGAATATTCACTAAATATTAGTACTTCCAGCCTACTTCCAGGCACTTGTCTCTAATGCCATTAAGTTTTTTCCATTTCATACATTTGGTTCGAATGCCTACAATGAATGGCTAGACAATCTACTCCTTTGTTTTACATGGTTTCTACACGTTGTATTATCTTATCTTATCTTATATAATACAGACGTTACTTCAAAAAAGAAGATGATTACGTCCTACGCGTCATGCATTCAGTCATGCATATTTACCAGTGACTTAAATTCTGCCAAGTCACTGGTTTTCCTGGCTAGCTCAGGCAAACCATTCCATGCTCTAATGGCACTAGGGAAGAAAGAGCATTTGTACAGATTTGTCCTAGCATATGGGACGAGGAATGTACCTTTATCTTTGTGTCTTTCTGAGTATTTTATTAAGTTTTGTTTTTGTATTTGGAGATTATGGTTCAGTGTTTTGTGTATAATTGCTACTTTACTCTTAAGTCTTCTATCCTGAAGGCTTTCTAAATTTAGTGATTTTACTCTAGTGAAATGTGAATATTCGTTTGTTATGAATCTCACTGCTCTATTTTGTGTCTGTTCTAGTTTCTAGTATTGCTCCTAGTCTCTCCAGTAAGTCTACAGAGATCGTAGCACTTTCAGTCTTGGGGACAGTTCTAATAAAAAAAAAACAAAAAAAAAGTTGGAATTCCAGTTTCATCGTTTTGAATTGATTTGTACACGCTCATAGTTGGCTACATATCATTTGCGTTGGCAGCAAAAACAAAGATGCATTCCTGTTTTTTTTTTTACAACACACACTCGCCCGCGCACACATATACACACACACATACACACACAGTCACACACACTCGCGCAGACACAAGGGTGCAGAAACAAAATTCCCACCAGATTTCACTTTTGGTTGAAGTGTTTAAAATAATTCTCTCCATACTTGTAGTTGCAAAAATAATTAGTTAATTGGCACGTGTTCCATTCTTCTTTAATACAAGAATGCGAATCTATAAAATGACAAGATTATTAATAAGATTAATAAAAGAATGCGAATCTATAAAATGACAAGATTATTATGATATACGCTTGATATACGCTTCAGGTCTTGCTAAAGACTACTGCCAGCAAACAATAAATATGATAAAACACTTCTTCTCTGTCATTGAATGACATGCGCGGGGAATAATTTCCTTTGTCACCATGAGAACAGAGGTAAACAATCTTATAATACAATGAACGAGTTTTCTTAAGGAAAAAATCCTCCAACTGGTTTATGTCTAACAAACACAGTGGCCTGTTAGGGAAGTCTAGATGTTATGAGCTTAATTTGAAAGACTGTCTGAGACCGTCTTAACCTCTGTTCTATTGTTGTCTGGATTTAGCCGATTGAAGCAGGGTTGAGTAGACGCAGTAGTTGCCCATTGCGCTGAGGTACGTGAGGACCCAGAGGGCAATCAATGCAGGGCGAACTAAGTTCAAAAGATTGTTTCCCCTGATGGTTCTCGGGTTAATCTGAGCGTAAATGAACATTATGCATTAGTATATGTGGCAGCCGGCAGCTTAGAAATGACATTCAAAGATATCCAGGAATAAAATCCTGAATTAAATTTAGCGGTCGTTTTAAAGAAAGAGTCCCACAAAGAATTTCTATTATGCTTCATACTTTTATTGTTTAAAAAACAAACATATAGGGAAGCTTTTGGAACATACGAGTTTAAGGTTAGGGCTGCGTGTTTTTAAGGAAAGTTTTCTAATTTAAGGCTAGGGCAGTGTGTTTTTAAGGGAAGTTTTCTAATTTAAGGTTAGGGCAGCGTGTTTTTAAGGGAAGTTTTCTAATTTAAGGTTAGGGCAGCGTGTTTTTAAGGGAAGTTTTCTAATTTAAGGTTAGGGCAGTATGTTTTTAAGGGAATTTTTCTAATTTAAGGTTAGGGCAGTATGTTTTTAAGGGAAGTTTTCTAATTTAAGGTTAGGGCAGCGTGTTTTTAAGGGAAGTTTTCTAATTTAAGGTTAGGGCAGTGTGTTTTTAAGGGAAGTTTTCTAATTTAAGGTTAGGGCAGCGTGTTTTTAAGGGAAGTTTTCTAATTTAAGGTTAGGGCAGTGTCTTTTTAAGGGATGTTTTCTAATTTAAGGTTAGGACAGTGTCTTTTTAAGGGAAGTTTTCTAATTTAAGGTTAGGGCAGTGTGTTTTTAAGGGAAGTTTTCTAATTTAAACTTTCGGAACGTAGGTTATGTGTGCCATTAAATGCCATATTTCTAGTCGACGATACAAGCTAACATGTTGTTTTGTTTTATTTACTTAAGGCCGTGTTTATTTTGGAGTAACAATTAACAACCGCCACCTTTTAAAAAAAAAAATATTTTTTTTTTAGTTCAGGCTGACTTAATATATAAGTATACTTGTCTCATACATGGGGGCTGAGGGCTTGACGCTGAATGTCTGCATCTCCGCTTGTGGCTGGTGAATTGTCGCAGCCTGGAATGTTCGAATGTTCGATACATACATAGATAATGGACGCGTGTCATTTATCATCATCATCGTTCCTTTGTGTTCCTTGTGGAACATAGGGCCTCGACAAAAACACGCCACTCTCCACGGTCTCTTGCAAGTTTTTTGATGGCTTCCCAGCTCTTTCCGGTCCTCTCGGCTTCCTCCAGTATGCCGCGTCGCCATGTTCGTTTTGGTCTTCCTCTACGTCTTGTTCCCTGGGGGTTCCACTCTAAGGCCTGTCTAGCTCTGTTGCAAGTATCTTTTCTAAGGGTGTGACCAATCCATCTCCACTTCCTCTCCAAGATCTGCATCTCTATATTTTTTCTGCCCACTCATCTCCCACAGTTTGTCATTAGAGTAGAAAATAAAAAAAAACATTCATTACCTAGTATCTTCACTTCCAACATTTTTAAATGCACACTGTAAGGACTCCTAACACGCACGGAACAGTACAGGGAGAGGGGGGCGGAGGAACAAGTGTTCTTTCTGTTTTTTTTAAATCTAACTTTTATTACCTATTAGGAGCAACGTAATCGCTCTATAAGTTGTATAAAGGAGATATTTTTTTAATACATATACATTCATATTCTTAAAAAAAAAATCTTATTTAAATTTCTAAATGACGACCAAATTTCTTACGCAAAAATGGCAGCAACCACTGTTTATTTTTCTGTAGCTCAAATATAAAATTTTTAAATAAACTTTAAAAAAAAAATAATAATGACAAGCGCTAAATAAAATCTTTACTGAACGGGTTCGGGTTCAAAACCATAAAACCAGTCAGTTAGCTCTGAGCCGGCATCTATCAAGAGCACATAACCCTTGTTTCCATGAGACAAGGAGGCCATGCTCGTCTTCAGCCGGAACTCAAGTAGGGTCGAGCCTTGAAGTGTTTTCAGCTGAGAAATGGGAACGCGTTCAACTTTATTGCACCGAGATGGGTTCTGTTCAATGTTCCTTCAGTACCACCCCCCTACCCCGGGAAACTGGTTTCGGTACTCTAGTGCACTGGTTAATGAGCAAGACCTGTGTATAAATCAACAAGTAGACTTGTAAAATGTCCAACCAAACGCAAAATTATGAATAAGTGAATGCTCTTGAAAGTTGTATGTTATGTGTATATGTAGTTCAAAAGTCATACGTAATATATATATATATATATATATATATACAGGTTCACACACACACACACAAACATTGCTTGATTCCGAGACTTAAGGTGTCTAACAAGTAATGATCACCGGAAAAGTCTTATACCGCTTCTACAGACAGTGACCACTTTATGGGGGATACCATGAACATAAGCTCTTAGAAATATAAATATAATAGTCACGTGACTAGAGAGTGTCAAGAGGTTGCAAAGGTTTATAGTTTATCAGTGTAGAGCAATGGTCATCCATTGATGTATTATGATATTATGGGAATAAAATACTTGGAATAAGTAGCAGATACTTTGAATTTTATGTATTCATTATTCTCATTTATTTACCCATTCTCTGTCTGTATGTCTGTCTGGAAAGTAAAAAGTAAAGTAAAGTTCCCCTTTCAGACCTTGTGGTCTATAGTGCAGATGATGTAAAGGTCATCTGATTCTGTTAACGAGGGTGTCATGTGGCCAGCACGACGACCAACCGCCTTTACTTTTCCCCAACAAATGTCAAGTACCCATTAGAGCTGGGTGGACTCAGAGGCGCCCAAGGATCCCGAGAAATAAAAATCTCAGTCTTCACGGGATTCGAACCCGGAACATCCGGTTCAGAAGCCAAAGCGCTTTACCGCTCAGCCACCGCGATTCTGGAACGTATAGTCTACTTGATATCGCGACCAGTGAGATTAAATTAGCTGAATAATCTGTTGTATGGCGGTGAATGTGTTGTTAATAATTTAGAAATATGGAATTACTTGAAGCCTCACAAACTGAAGTTCGATACAAACCATGCAACATATAGGCCTACTAAAGTCTATAAAGCACCCAATAAGACTTTATAAACTTGATATAATATTTAATACTCAATAATAGGGCTCAGTCTAAATGTCAACAGCTTCTAGATTCTAAAATACTACACTTCGTCTTGCTCCCAAAACGCTAAGATGGGGTCCGTTAAACTATCCCATCATTCCCTAGTTCCGTCAATTCTATTTATAGTCGCGTCGTTAAAATGAAATCCCCGATAAAACAACTTTCCCTTTTGGACCTATAAGAAATCCCAAGACTGGCAAGAAATAACAAATGTCATATTTATAGTTACATTTTGAAGGCTATGTCTTCGTTCAACTATGGTACCATAAAACAATTTTCAATGAATGGTCTTGAAGTTTTACGGACCAATACAACTTTCTCAGTCGATGTCACACAATCAAATGATTGTGAGATTGTAATGAAGCTGTCTACATTTTGGCAGTTTTGACAGTGTCGAAATAAATAAAAAAAAATCGTCCAACTAATACACTTCTATCAAAACGATCACGTGACCGCTGTCATTCTCTGAAATCTTGTAATCATATTTTTTCAGAGCTGTCTTGAAATACTTGATTCGAATATTTTTGTTTGTATATTATGATTGTTGAGTTACCTCTAAGAGATCGCAAAAGTCTTTATAAATTCATGAATTAGTTGTTTTTTGGGGGGTCAAAGAAATCTACATCAATTATAACAAGCCTGAAAAAGAAAATGATGAAATCCCAAACCGAAAAGTCAAAATGCCTTCAACTCGTCTCGTTTCAATTCTGTTTCAATATAAATCTACAGAGCACGCTAACAATTCATGAGCTCCTCATTTGCGGCAAAGTCAAGTGGAACGCCAGACAAAATTTATGGGATTTTTGTGATGCCAGAATTGAACGGAGCTGTTTGTTACGAGAACTTCAAAGACCTGGGTAAACGGTTTTCTTTAGCGATAAAACTCGTTTAATGGTGGGGTCATGAAGCTAAGTCAGCGGTTCAATTAGAGGCTGTGTTAGCGTTGGAAACCTGATAGATTCTACACGATGAGAGATTGTCTGCGCCCAGGGACATGCTGTAGATACAATGGAGATCATTTATTACAGAGGTTATCCTATACTCTTAAGCGAGCAATTCTTGTATATATATATCTTCTATTTCGAAAACGGCTCTAACGATTTTCTTTAAAATTTCAACGTATCTAAATGTTAGTGAGAAAAAAATTTTCAGCTCATTGGCCACATCGGGAAAACTCGAGTTGGACCGTTATTTCGATACATAAAATGTCTCGTTGTAAAATTAATATTGGCTTCAATATATTTATGAATGAAAGTTATGTATGAAAGTTCTCCATGACGTAAACGGGAAAAACGCTGCTTACGTCACTAGGCTTACTATAGTGTACTTCTTTGCAAACAAGAACGCGTTTAGAGATATGAATGAAGGGATGTGTAAAACTAAAAGCAGACCACGGGCTGTAGCACCACTGGGATGGATGGATGGCAAAAGCCGGTATGAACTTCTTATTGTCCGACAGTCAGGCTGGGCAGGGCATTTATTTAACCGAGCAAGGCTCGGCCACCTGATATTAGTGATTAATTAATTTAAGAATTGAATCTTGTGAATGGGATCATGTACACAACTTTAAAAACTGTCGAAATCCAATAAATAATTAGTGACAGAGTAGCCTCATTAAGACAAGGACATACCAACGTAAGATTTACGGTAGTGCAAGCATTGCTGCTGTCCAGGGCTTCACCCTCAATGAGGAGCGGAGGAGGGGGCCTCTGGTTCCTGATTTTTCTTCAGAATTTGACTCCGAAGACTTTCCCATGTTTGGGTACAGCTTCAAAGTAGCAGAGCTTTCCTTCTCCGAGTTGGTTAACAGGGCAACTAGCCCGAAGCTTACTGGTTTGGGAGCCAGTTATTCGCCTTTGCCCCTTTTTCTGTTAGCGATAAGAGTTCCGCCGAACCCACTATCTGAGCCACTCGTGAAGTCCAGGAGTTGAACTGGTTGTCAGAAGTTATTTCAGACGCATGCCATTGGAAGCATTTTATAGGTAGTAGAGTGCTTATTTCCATTGCCATTACCGAACAGAGAGTGTGAAGAGGTTACATGAGTTCACAGTTTACGGGAATAAGGTCAAAGGTCACCCATTGAGCATGGTGATATATTGTATAAGCAACATCAAGGTCATGTAAATGCTAGTTCAGACAATGGTAGATGTGTACAAGTCGCCTCGGTTCCAAATACACGTGTTCCCATTCATAATTACATTCCTCCTAAAGACAAATTCATATACTTAGTATTTCATTGGTGTTATTTTGTACGCTGTTCAAACTTGCAAACAAATAGACTTTGCATGTGATTCTAGAATCCTTGTTACCAACAACTCAAATGCACCCTAATTTTTGGATTGGAAACATCAATCGTAATTTACCTATACTTGTACCTATAGTTCTACCTATCTACCTTTCTTCCAATGCGATATTTTGAGCTGTATCTCCCATTGCTGCAACTTGAAATTCAATACACAAAGACGAAGCTATATTTAGCTCGACATTCTTTTTCAATAGACGATGTTACATGCATCTACACACGTTCTAGTCAATGGCTTACATAATGGACGCCAAGTCGTTGGAGTTCTTCTGCTCGAGAAGTTTTAATAGAATGTTGGGTGAACTTATAGGCATTCTTTACCCGGAAGTGTTGCCATGGAAACATGTGCTCGCGTCGTTTAACCCACGACGTGATAACTGAATGAGAAAATAATGAGCTCCGTTTAATCTAGTCTAAAAATCCTGGGGAATATTTGAACTATTCTCTATGGAGGACACTGGCTTGTTATAAAAATCTAGAATTTCTAAAATATTCACATTCATTTTTGGATATAGATAAGGATAATACAAAAATGAATGTGAATATTCTAGAAATTCTAGATTTATATATATATAATATACTTATATATATATCTTGGACTGGTTGTTAGAGGCTATTTGAGAGTATTTGAGACGCATGTCATTAGGAAGCATTTTATAGGTAGTTAAGTGATTATATCCATTACCACTTCCGGCATTAACCAAAGGCGCATAAATCAGTAAGCTTCGGACAGGAAAGGGATAGGCTTCGGAAGTCAACCTTGAGGAAAAATCAGGAGCCGGCGACTCTTAGGCAGTTTTCAGCACCCAGTGCTACACCCTGACATAGCCTGCTACGCCGCTGACCCCAAACTGTATCTGCACTTGCCGTTCCTTTGGATAAATCAGCTGTGTGATGGGGGGGGGGGACTGATGTGTGAGGCGACATCGTTGGGACCAAGCTAATTACCAGGCATTCATATCACTTTCATGATCCATAATCGCTACACGACTGAAGGAGGTCATAATAATACGTATGGGTATATGGGCGATTGCATTTTTTTAAAAAAGATCCTTAGCCGGTGGTTAATGTTATATATTCGGTGTTATTAAAGCAAAAGGCTCTTAGGTCACTGTGTCACAGCAAGTGTTTCCCCACCCCTTCACATGTTAGGCCAGGCTCGCAATGACTTTTATCCTCTAACAATTAGTTCATTGAAAACTTTTAAAATGTCTTGGTATGAGCGATGAAATAATAATATTTATACCAAGCGAATGGCTCAAGGGGGGACCCCTTAGGGACCCATCTCATTCTGTGTGAAAAGACAAACTTTCCTTGCATTGTATTGTTTCTTGTTTAACACAGGGTCTACTTTATCACTTCTTTACATTGGAGCCAAGGAGTGTAACTCTATTCATGTTTCTGAGATTTGAACCCAGTTAGCATTATGGCTTCTCTTTCTTGGTAATGGTTTGGTGGCTGACCATGTGTCTTGAATTTGGTGATACCCTAATCTATAGAGCTGTGTAATAGCCTGCCACATTCTGACCCGGTTCATATTGTAAGGTGAAAAAAGTCAATACTTGCCGCCCCCCCCGCCCCCCCAGGGGTGCCATTTCTGACAACTCCTTGCGAAAGGTCAATAGGGTCGCCGCGGTCAGCGTTTAAGACAAACAACATGGGAGCCATGGGTCACGTGTCCCGTTGGGAGTTCAAAAAACAAAGAGGAGGGAGTGCATCTGGTGAACTGACGCCCTCTCCAGTGTCCAACAGGTGGTGGGTGGGGCGCTGTATATCATTTTACGATAACCCTGCGGTAATGTCAAGTGCAGCCACTCGAAAAAAGGCAGTTACACCCTTCAGCGCGAGACCTTTCTCTCCGCGGCCTTGCAAGCTACTGTTGTTAGAATGGAAGTTGCTGCGGTCAACAGAATATTACATTTATATTCAACAGATTTCTTCATATTGGCCTATACAATTAGCCAATGAACTACTGTGAAGAAAAACAAATCATTACAATATCATACTTCAAGCAGTATATTCTAAGTTATGTCTGAAGACTTGACAGATGTTAGGAAAACTTTTAACAAAGATCTTGACTAGGACTTCATTTTTATTACAGTCGTTTTCTATCTATCTTTTTTTTTGTTATTTGTTTTTTTTTCGACGACTAAGCACAGATTATGTTGGAGGTTTGGACTCTGCTGTTGTTAAGACTAAAGATCGGCCAAGCTTTGGAAGGGGCATCCATTGGGAAGTAATGGCAGTACAAACTCTAATCATTGTTAGCTCGTTTATTTACTATTCAATATCGACAGCTGTGGTCAGTGGTTCTCTTTTTTTTTCTTTTCGAGGAAAGGTTTTTATCAAAGTAAAAAAAAAAAACAACCTCCAACTTAAGCACAAGCTCACACAAAACTGAGGGAGTATATTACAGGAGGCATGTTAAGCGACGAAAAAAAAAAGTTCTGATTTAGCTGTGATTCATCAGCCGAAAGTTACACAAGGTAGAACTTGCCATCTTTATTTCCACAAATTTTCCCAACGAAGTTCGGGTATTCCACTAGTCCAGATTTAGTTTTGTCTTCTTTGTTTTATTTTCCCAAACTCAGAGTTGAGAGAGCTCGCGCTCCTCAGACGGCTAATTGTTTTCTAATGAATTTGTGGACATGATGTTTTGGGAGCTGACGGCACAAACCGGAAACTGCATTAAAATCATTAAAACTTTGGCACTGATTGCTTTATGGCTATTAAATTCTCATGTTCTTATTTTCTTATTTTTTTTTACTATTATTTTTGCCTATTTTGTTTCACTCAATGTTTTTTAGTAGTTCAACATTGTATTCGATTTCAAAATCTTTCAAATACATGTCAGAATATTGTGTTTCAGAATAAATAATACTCAAAGTAAATCTACTAAGACGAGGAAAATCTAAAAAAAAAACCTTCATTTTTTTGTTGGCCCCAAGATTTTCTCGAATCTTGTAGAAATGTGTTCAGTGGCTCCATGACATATTGTAACTATACATGAGGCCGCCTCTCCTCTTTTAGATCACACCCATACATTCTTCATTGGTGGTGTTCTAGTCTCAATAGTGGGATCTTTTTCTTTTCTTTAGTGTTTCTGTTTCTGGCTGTTTATAAATCCACTTACAACAGTAAGTTATGGACACGAGGAACAGGAAACATGCGAGATAGAGAGAGAGAGAGAGAGAGATATTGAGAGAGAGAGAGAGAGATATATTGAGAGAGAGAGAGAGATATTGAGAGAGAGAGAGAGAGAGAGAGATATTGAGAGAGAGATAGAGAGAGAGAGAGAGAGAGAGAGAGGGGCTATTGAACGAGAGAAAAGAGAATGCGAGTATTGAGGCAGAGAATGTAAGAGATATCTCTCCAATATCCTTGATCCTGTTGGTTTCGAGAATGTTGACAACAAAACATGCGTGTGGAAATATATTTTTGCTTTACTTTCCTTTAAGACACTTTAAGTACTTAATGGAATTGTGTTTTTGTGTGTCTGTACTTGTCAAATATATCCTCAACAGTTCTGTCCCCCGTCTTTTTCATGATGACATCTTGTAATTCTGACCATATTAAGAGACTAGGATATTAGTCCGAAATTCTGAAATAGTCTATCTAATGACAAGTCTATCTAATGGGGTCCATTCACAAAATGTAAATAAACAAATTTAGCCACGTCATAATATTGATAAAATAGTGAAAAATACGGATCACGTGACACACATACGGATTGCGTAATTTGTATAGAACATATAGAGAAAATGTTGTTTGTTTACGTTTGGTGAATGGACCCCATTGACATATCTATCTAATGACATGCGCCATGGAGTTATACTTCATTGCAACAACTGAAGAAAACATGCTTACTGAACCCACCCACCCCCACTCATACTGTGTGGTACTTTAGTCTCAACCAAGTATCTTTATGAAACCATACTCAACCTTAATCTTTCATAATCCCAGTAAAGAATTCATTCACACTGTCTCAGACAAAGAAGAGGGAATAGGATTAACCCATTCCCACCTAAACTAACCCCTTCCACCCCCACCCTTTCCAACCCATCTATACATATTTCTAAAGAATTAGATTAAACCGGAGCTCACGCTCAGATGAAAATTCTGTACCGAAGCCTGCTCACTGGAGCGCTCTATGCTGACGTAATGAATGGGCAACTGTGTGTGAAGTGAGACGGGCGAGTAGCATTGATTCCCTCATGTCATGGGTGAGCTACTAGTCCAACGCATGTGTGTGTGTGAGTGCTGTAGAGTGACTCATTTTGGCGCGTACACTGCGACGTTCGTACAACATCAGAGCAGACAATCTCTTCATTTTTAACATCTGGTCCAGCGGGTGTACAGCCGATACGCGTGCGACGGTGCGGCTCACTCGGCAGTCCCCCCACGGCCGTCCCCTGTTGCGAGGCAAACAACTGGAATACCACTTATTCGGGTGAGTTCCTCAACTTTCAGTTCATTGTCGTTACGTTGTACATTTGAAAAACAAAACCTGGTCAGAGTTCGTATATCTGTCATCGCACAGCGTTTCACCCCACCCTAATGTAGATTGGTGCATCTCTCATTGGTCGTCATCTAGCAATGAAGTCAATGATCATATATATATAGGTCTTATCAAACTAATATTGAAGGAAATTCTAAAATCTTGCTTCAAATTAAATTCCTTAAAAAAAAACCCATCATTCCTGATTTCAAACTGTTTGCATTACTTCACTTTAGTCACGTGGGATCGCGATGGTTGAGCGGTTGGCTTCCGGACCTGGGGTTCTGGGTTCGAATCTCAGTGAAGACTGGGATCTTGAACATCGGGATTTTTAGTGCGCCTCTGTCCACCACCCAACTCTAATGGGTACCTGAGTTTAGTTGGGGAAAGTAAAGGCGGTTGGTCGTTTTGCTGGCCATGTGACATTCTCTCATAATACTTGTTAATATTATGACATTATTGGTTGTTGCTAGTTCTTCAAACTTGCAATACTTGTCAGGACCAATGTTAGCAACATTGTTTTAAACAAATATTAATCTTTAAAAGAAATTAATAGGCGACAAATAATCACATTCGAACACGCTGAAAACCCCCCCCCCCCAACTAACACAGACCAACACACATACAAATCCAACACAACACCTGCACTCTAAGAGCCATACAAACACGTACACGCTGCTTTCATTATGTTCCCCCCCTCCCCTCCGCCTCTTCATCCAGCCATGCTGTTCCCTCTTCCTTCGCCGCTGAAAAAACAAATGTCCAGACTGGACAAAGAAGCTGTGGTCAAGCTGGCACTCTGGGCTGAGCTGTTTACCATAAATACATAAAACATAAATCATTGAGTCGGCCGTCTCCGTAGAGAGTTTCATAAAGTTTCAGAATATTGGGACTTCATGCATCTAAATAACATTACTTTGGAATGAAGCTCGTGCAAGCCAAAGACATAGTTGTGGTCAGATCTAACTATTTATATTTAATATAGTATTTCAAAGTAAAATATTGATATTGTTTTTAAAAAAAGGTTGTACTGTTAACACAAAACAAGAAAATTATCTATAGTGCAGATGCATTGTATTACTACAATACAAAAGGTATCTGAGTAATGGATTCACAAATAGTTCAAAATGTTTCTACAATATGCCTCCTGTATTTCCAGTATTTCTGTGAATGCGTATTGACTAATGAATGTGCATAGTCTAGTGAATGTGCATTGCCTAGTGAATGTTTATGCACAGTAAATAAGTATAGACTAGTGAATGAGTATTGACCAGTAAATGTGTATAGACTAGTGAATTAGTATTGACCAGTGAATGTGTATAGACTTGTGAATGAGTATTGACTACGTACTGTATTTTCGACTGAATACAAAGACTTTAAATAAAGGTTGCTCCCGAGTACAACCAAACGATACCACCAGAATCGATATCATGTCTGTTATGAGAAAACATAGAAGATATTTCATTCTGCGTGTGTCTGTTGGCAATGTCAGTGTCTCGTCTGCTTCATGTGGCCCGCGTGCTTAGTGGACCACAAGAAACTATCACATTTCTTGTTGACCTTCTGGTCAGCTGGGAGATTTCTTGGACGTGTCTTTACTGACGTCAGCGTTGTCCATCTTCATACGCATTGTTATTCAATATTTGACCTCCTATCTCGACCCTTTTTCTCCCCACCACTCACACGAGCTTAATGGAGATTTGTGCTCGAAGAGTTAGGTAATCAATACATATTCAAGCCTGTTGACCTTCTGAATGTCCAGCAAAGTCCAGTCATCGCCTAGATCGACATTCACAATATAGCAAGAGTATAGCAAGAGTAACAAGTGATGGACACTTTTGGACAAAGAGAAAGGAGAGAGAGCAGAAAAAAGGAGGTAGAGAGGAGAGAGAGAGAAGAGAAGAAAGAAAGAAGAGCAATGAGAAAAGGAGAGAGAGAGAAGAGCAGAGAAAAAGGCGAAGAGAAGATATAAAAGAGAAGATATAACGGAGAAGAGAAGAGAGAACGGAGAAGACAAGAGGAGAGAAAATAGAGAGAGAAGAGAGAGAGAAAGGAAATAGGGAAAAGAAAAAAAACGAAAAAATAGGAGACAGAGAGAAGAGCAGAGAAGAAAGAGTGACAGTGGGGAAAAAAAAAGGGGAAAAAAAGCGAGTGGTGAAAGAGAGTGGTGAAAGAGAGTGGTGAAAGGGAGAAGAGAGCTATAGAATGAACGAGATGTTCTTTTTGTTAATGTGTTTGGACATTTCCTGGGTACTCTGACAAACAATTAAACAAAAAGGAAATAAACAAACAAGCAACTAAATAACTAGCAAATTTGAAATGAATCTGTCAATAAAAAAAAGTATCTTATCGTTAAACCCTGATGAAGGTCTTAGTATTTCTGCATGTTTGATGTTACTAAACGATGCGTGACTTCAAAGGCAATCAGTATGTGTCTTACAATGAGTTGTCTTAACTCTTCAGGAAACAACAGGTGTCTGGTGATGGTGAACAAAATGATACAATTAACATACTTCATAAAATGTGTTTTACTCAAGACTCTTATACTCTCTCTAAATAAATGCTAGGTTGTTTGTTTGTTTGTTTGTTTGTTTGTTTGATATATCAAACATGTCTGGAAGTATTAGATGAGCATGTAGATAATAGAGAAAGAGACTAACTGACAGACAGACTGACAGTCATCAGAGATAGATAGATAGATAGATAGATAGATAGATAGATAGATAGATAGATAGATAGATAGATAGATAGATAGATAGATAGATAGATAGATAGATTTTTCCTAATCTGATCACAACGTCGGCCATTTCCCTTTCTATCCAATAACGAAATAAATCTACCATCTCTATTTTTGATTTATGTCCAAAGACCGGTCCAGGCTACTGACCATTTGTTAGGATCAAGTGACCTATATATTGACCGGTTGAGTGAGGCAGTAGAAGTGTGAGGAGAACTTTACAATCTTTTATAGCGATCAATGACAGGCTGATAAATCCTACCCACTTCCCTCCCAGCCCTCGCAGGTCACAGCTCGATGTATGATGGATGAAAGTACTCTCACCTTTAACCCCTCAAAGCAGCCTTCGGGAATAATGGTGGGACTTTATTAGATCTCAAAACTGGAATGTTTGGAGCTAATGTAGGGAGTTTGGAGCTTATGTTCAGAGCTAATGTATGGAGTCTGGAGCTGATGGTAAGAACTAATCTATTGAGATAATATATGAAACTAAGCTCGAAAATTATAAAGGGAGTTTCAATGTTATGTTGGAGATAATGTTAGGAATCAATACATTGTCACAGTGCAACATTTTAATGCTAGGAACTGGTAAAGGGAGACTAATGAAGCGCTGCAATGTCAATGGCGATGTCGTCTTGTGTTGAGAACTAATGTAAGCCACTAATACACTATATGCGAGTCTTGCTTAAAAAGATATTAGATTCTTATAATCAGTACAGAGGCAGACCAGCCGGGACATCACAGTTAAGGGGCTTCTGTTTGTACATTACAAATCTTAAAGTAGCCAACATTTCTTGCGGAGAGGGTTCAAGTCATTTAGAAAAAAAAATTTCTAGACATATTTCCTATAGGCATATTTCCTATTCCATATGCTAAGACGAATTTGTACAATTTCTCCTTCTTCCCTAATGCCATTAGGGTTTCCAGAATCAGCCAGGAAATAATTTAATGTAATTTATAGTAAAAGTTGTCAAGGTCTATCATGGGATTACTTGCTCAATGCTGCAATCTCATGTTTTTTCTAAGTCTGTACTCTTAATTTTACAAAGCTCTCCTACAGCTTTACAGAAGTCCATCAATTTCTCAGTCTTCTCCTA
>JADKLZ010014165.1:0-28960 GCA_021533235.1 Biomphalaria straminea | reverse complement strand
ATTCAAGATTCCACTTCTGGTTAATTAACGCTGTCCCTAAAAAAAAAACAAAACAAAAAAATAAAATAAAATAAAATAATGGCGATAAAATACTAACTGATAAGGTGTTGTATAGTGAAGTATTTCACATAACTATGCACAATTCTAAAAAATGAAAAAACTAGCAGACAAACAAACAAAAAAATCATACAAATTGTAAAATATTTTTGCCAAATATAAATGATGGCAGTTGACTTGTATTTGTTCAAACATTGAAATTAATGGTTAAATATTGCTTATTGCTATGTTATATACAAATAGATTCTACAATACGAGCCCAGAGAATGCCTAACATGTCCTTCAAAACTGTTTACTGATGATAAAGCAGTCATATGGTTGGTTATAAGTTTCAAAACCAGCTTAAGATCGAGGGTCCAGTGAAAGGATTATCTGGGAATTAAAAAAAAAAAAACAACTACGCTGGGGGGGGGGGGCCATAAACGCTACAACAGCTGTTTCACTAGTTACTGTAGAGTAGAGAGTATTCTAATATACTTAGCTATGATAGGAATAGGGAAAAGACGCGATTTATCAAGGACTTATTGTGCCTTCACTGCAGTGAACAAGAAGCGATTTAATCATTTTATCGTCCGCGAATACTTTTGAAAAGAATTCGCGGGGCCCCGGTAGCAGCGACGACAAAAGAGGATGATGATGCTGTAGTCGACGCGATTTTAGAGAGGCACTGATGCGAGTAGCCGATTGGCAGCTACCCCGAAATAATTGCTGCTTCTGCCAGCCGATTAGTCCCCGCTGGGAAAGGCTTTCCCTCCTGCCGATGCAGCGCTGACACAAACGTTTCTACGGAACCTCGTTCTCTCATATCTAATTTTAAAAAAATATGAGCGCGTGCCATAGGCAATCTAATTATACATTATTTGTAATAAAAACAAACAACAGCTTTCAACATTTTATTTATGACGGATAAAGTTCAAGGTCAGTTTTCCACTCGTAGTCAGACCATGAGCAAAAAAAATATTACCACGATAACTTTGATTAGGATAGTAATTAAAAAAAAACAACAAACAATAACAACTAAAAAGCACTTATGTAAAAAAATAAATAAATATTTTCAGGATTTCATACTCCTATGTTTTCCCAAACAGTATTCCGCCGAGCATAAGAGATTTCAGATGCCCTACACAGCAGAAGCAGAAAGAAGGCTGGAAATGCAGCTGCGCCTGGCGACTTTATATGCCCAACCTGCAACCGCAAGGATTGGCCTCTTTAGCCACACAAGAAGTTGCACGGGGAAAAGATCGTTTCTCGAGACGTAAAATGCCACAGTTCCGCCGAACATTTAGAGTTCCGCGAGGCGTAAATAGGTGTTACACAAACTATTAGAATAATAATCTAGTAGACCAGCTCGTGAACTAATCTCTCGAAGAAAATAATATGAATTTTGTAACTATTAAATCCTCAGAATGTGCGAAGTGTTCTGGTAAGGATAAAGTTGGGGAAGCACTTATTTAAGAAGACGTTGGTGTTTTTTTTTTTATACACAATCGTACAACAGCTTTTTGGGTTTCTTAAGTGGGCCATCATGAACATCTGGTTAGCCATTATTCATTTTGATGGACATTTAGATGGACAACTTCTCTGATAGTTTTATAGTTTGTTTACTTATTACATCAATGTTCTATTTTTGTAAAAGTTACTATTGCAATTATAAAATTATCTTATATATAACTATGTTTAATCGTACGTATCAATGTAGCAGAATTCAAATTCTCAATTAGTTTTATTTTGTTTCAAATACAAGATCTTTTTTTTAATTCTGCCATGTGATTACGGTATATTTTCTTTTTATGTTGTCACTGGTCAATAGGGTCTGTGTAGATAGGAACTTGTGTGTTTGTGTGTTTACATCTATATACATCCTAGTCTAATTTGAATCGTCATGGGCAGCAGGACCAGCTAGGTTATGTAAGGTCAAAAGCTAGACAGACTATGGATGGTAACACTATATAATACACTTTTGATTTTGTGTCGAAGACATCGCTTATTAGGCATTGGCTGTAATGAAGCTTCAATTGCCCATACTGTTTCATAAACATTACGAAAAAAATGGCCACTGCAGCGCACCATACTTCTACCAACGGTATTCAATGCTGAAAGGAGGGAATAGATTTTTGTGTTTCTCGTTCAAAAGTGGCTTGTTTTCATTCTTGAGTGACGGTCTATGGTAAAGTTTTATGCGCTCCCGATACGAAAAAAAAAAAAGGATATTTAAACTCATTTGTCAGAGGTAAGCTTTTTGTTTAAACAATAAATATTGGGAAGACATTCTTTCTAAAATTAGATCTTGACCTCTATCTAGTCTATTTACTATTACTATTAGATGAATTAATGTTCTATTGACAACGACAATTGGCATTAAATTGAATGACTTTTTTTTTTGAATCATTAATCATTAATACTTTAACTAGATCTACAAAATTTACGCCTTTTTAAATTAAAAAAAAAATTCTTATATTATAAATTACAAATGTTCCTTCAAAAGAGATCTAGATCTTCTACTATATCTAGATACCTCTCCACATGCGTATCTAGGTATAGATTTATCTATAGATCAATCATCAATATCATATACGGATCTAATAAGAGACCTGTAATGCACAACTGGACTAAAATAGATAAGGGCAGAACAAAAACATCTAGATCTATATAGGGCCTAGATCTAAATGTAGATCGTATAGTGTAGTATGCCTATAAATCTAGATCTAGATTCTCTAGATCTAAATTACTTCTAGACCTAGATCTAAGTAGAGTCTAGCCTCGTATTTTTATTGATCTAGTCTCTAGACCTGGCTAATTGGCAGTTAGCTTAGCAGCTAATCTGTACCAGAATAGAACGATGCTCTGTTGCCAATAGGAGCTCTTCTTAGAATCTTGAGCATCTCGATGATGTGTAGATCAAACATTTAGAATATATATCTTACCCGGAAACTCTTTTATACGAAACTCTTTTCTGCGAATAGACATTACACACCATTACACATTTTGATTGTCGCCATAATAAAAGTAAAATACAGTTTTCCCTTTCAGGGAAAGTAATGTCAGGTACCCATTAGAGCTGGGTGGAAGATCCCGAAATTAAAAATCCCAGTCTTCCTCAGGATTCGAACCTCGGACCCCGGTTCGGAAGCCAAGCGCTTTACCGCTCAGCCGCCTCGCCTCTTGATTGTCGCTGTAGATCCAGATCTAATCCAGTAGAAGTTTGTTCTGTATTGTCTGTAGATAGCTTGAAATATTCATAACGCCAAATACGTAATCACTGTTTCAATCATGCAGCGTTTGACCAGCAAGACGTCCTCCATAGATTCTGGGATAGTCTACTAAATGTATGTCTATAATATTTTTGGACAGATTAGAGAAGGTAGATTAGTATTAGTAAGAAAAGTACTTCTTTCAGATTATGCGATGTTTATATGGGCCGACGGTTAACGATGGTGTTATGTGGCCAGCACAACGACCATCCGACTTTACTTTCTTTAATTAATGTCAAGTACCCTGTAGAGTTCTTTGGACTCAGGGGCGTCCTTAAAATCGCGAAATTCAAAATCTTCACCGAAATTCGAACCCCTCGGTCTGAAGCGAAGCGTTTTAGTACACAGACACTATGCCCGTAAGGAAAATTAGGTCGCCTTTTATCATTTCTATCTTTATAAATCTTTATCTTAAACTAATGTCGAGACGTCTTATAATGAGACGAGGCCGCAACATTTCGCGGTTGTGTTAACCTTTTTCTAATGTGCTCCCGGTGTTAGAAGCAAGAGCAAACAACCTTTGATTGGTTCCGTGACTTTTACATCCGACACCCCCGTCCCCCCGCCCCCCCCCCCAAAAAAGTTATATTTTTGCTAACAAGATTACATTAGTGTTTTCCCTTGAGGGAAATGGCTTAAAACTGATTGTAATTTTTGTTTGTTACTCCCAAAGTTAAGTTTTAAAAAAATAGTCATTTCTTTTGTCAGATATGCATTAAATATCTTAAATATCTTACCGAGCGGCGAATCAACAGAAAGCAGAGAGAAAAAGCAGGATCTGCAACTGACATAACCCACACATGCCACATATGCGGCCGGCTTTTTTAAAGCGAGGATTGGACTTTACAGCCATCTTTGAGTCCATAGGAAATGAGAAATGAGGTAATCTTCGAACACGAAGGAGGATTCTGTATATAAATAAATCAAATAATATATATATATAAATATCTTACCCATTTTGATTTAGACTAGGCGTGTTTGGCTGGTCTCTTGTCACCTCGAGTTTTATATTACAATTACATTGTCATTAAGGGAAATTAGGATAGCTTGTCATTTCCGAATGTTATAGGGGATGGCAAAGTGAATCACAGGTAAATTCTCAGGGGTCCTAGAAAAATTTAGAACAATTAAATAAAGCGACTCTTAATTAAATTTTAGGTGAGCAATAAAATTTATGTAACAATCGAACTTGTTTGACAGTATACAACAAATGGTATATTTGTAATGGAAATATTTGAAATTTAGTCAATCTATTTAATTGTTCAGATTTCATTCGCTCAACTTTTTAACCATTTCACTTAGGTCTTTATTTCGACATGTTTTTTGTTATGTTTTGTTTAGCTATCCCCCTCAGATATTGTATTCTTGCTCTTGTTCTGTTCCGTGTGTATTCCATCATTCATTGTTTTAGCACTAAGCTTCACAATTATATCTACATACGAAATATAAAACCCGCTTTAAAAAAAAAGTCACATTCAGTTTCTTTTTTACAGCTTTAAAAAAAAATCCGGGGGGGGGGGGAGCTAGCGATCTCTCCATCCTCCCTACCCTGCATCTAGAAATGTCTTTCCAAAACTTTTTCCTTAACGGAACAATTTACAAATTCTATTTTACGAATGTATTACTATAATGTTACGCATTTGTAACAATCAAATGCCATAGTATTTACATTGTTAGCTTACTAAATACTTCTTTCAGTTATTCTTTTTTTTTTAGGTCTTGTTAAAAAAAAAGTAAAATGAATATTTTGAAACTAATGACTAAGAGTGTCATATGTGTAAAGTAATACCCTCACAGATGCAGAAGCTTTAAAATTCGCACTTTAAAAAAATCTTTATTATACAGTCAATATCATAGTTTAGGTATTGGCCAAAGTTTCTAGCGGTAACTTCATCAAGATTAACCAAAACAATAGATTCAAAGAATTGATCCCCCGGGGGCTAGCCATTTCAAGCCTCAGTTTCAACCATAAGCACGTGTTTTATCTCAGACAGGCACAAATCATGTGACAAGTCAACTCCGTGACCTAAACCCAGGGTATTAAAGGATTCCCCCTCCTAGGTCTCCATCTGTACTTTGGCAATGCTTGCCACTGTTATCATCCCGCGACAGGTCGGGACTGACAGATCAAACAGGGGAACTAATCCACATCTCAGTCTCGGTGGAAGATAAATAAAATAAAGACAGGTTGAAGACATTTAGGATTGACAAGCAAATAGCGGAAATCCCTGGGTAAATGTTGGGTCATGTGGGGTCAGTGCGATTTCTACACGAGAAGGAAGTCGGGAAGACAGAATCCAGGCATTGGACTCAGGACATGTTGTTCAATGGTGACCTCGACCATGGGAGAACTTTGTCACCTTGGCGACTCATTGGCAAGTTACTCTAAGTTTAAATGTAACGTAAACATATCGTCTGCTTCCAGTTTTGTTGTCTTCTTCATCCATATTGTTTTCCTCTCTCTGAGTCTCATTGTCTATTTGTTGTTCTCTCTCTCTCTTTCTGCCTGTCTTCTTTTGCATCTCTCTCTCTCTCTCTGCCGGTCTTCTTTGCCCCCCCCTCTCTCTCTCTCTCTGTCTGTCTTCTTTTGCATCTCTCTCTCTGCCTGTCTCCTTCTGCCTCTCTCTCTCTCTCTCTCTCTCTGCCTGTCTTCTTTTGCATCTCTCTCTCTGCCTGTCTTATTTGCCCTCTCTCTCTCTCTCTCTCTCTCTGCCTGTCTTATTTGCCTCTCTGTCTCTCTCTCTCTCTGCCTGTCTCCTTCTGCCTCTCTCTCTCTCTCTCTGCGTGTCTCGTTTTCCCTCTCTATCTCTTTCTCTCACATAGCCTCCCTAATTTTATTTTTTCAACTATATTTTTGACAACTGATTGGATTTTTTTTTGTCCTTTCCCAATTTAAATCCAAACCTTTTTTTTTTCTTTCAAAGAATTTTTTTATGTCTGCATGTGTCTCCAAATGTTGTGTGTCTCGTTATGTGTCCAGATTCCTCTCTTCTGTCCAACTGTTTTCTGAAGAATGATTTCTTGGTGACGTTATAAAAACTAAACTTGTTTCCACTTCAATTATACAATACCCAAAGAGAACCCCAATTTGATTTTCGATTCTATGACGATAAGGTTAAACCTTAATGCTTTTTATGACCTTTTTTAAGTAAAGCATTCAAATCTTTGTTTCTAAATTGAATATTCACTAAATATTAGTACTTCCAGCCTACTTCCAGGCACTTGTCTCTAATGCCATTAAGTTTTTTCCATTTCATACATTTGGTTCGAATGCCTACAATGAATGGCTAGACAATCTACTCCTTTGTTTTACATGGTTTCTACACGTTGTATTATCTTATCTTATCTTATATAATACAGACGTTACTTCAAAAAAGAAGATGATTACGTCCTACGCGTCATGCATTCAGTCATGCATATTTACCAGTGACTTAAATTCTGCCAAGTCACTGGTTTTCCTGGCTAGCTCAGGCAAACCATTCCATGCTCTAATGGCACTAGGGAAGAAAGAGCATTTGTACAGATTTGTCCTAGCATATGGGACGAGGAATGTACCTTTATCTTTGTGTCTTTCTGAGTATTTTATTAAGTTTTGTTTTTGTATTTGGAGATTATGGTTCAGTGTTTTGTGTATAATTGCTACTTTACTCTTAAGTCTTCTATCCTGAAGGCTTTCTAAATTTAGTGATTTTACTCTAGTGAAATGTGAATATTCGTTTGTTATGAATCTCACTGCTCTATTTTGTGTCTGTTCTAGTTTCTAGTATTGCTCCTAGTCTCTCCAGTAAGTCTACAGAGATCGTAGCACTTTCAGTCTTGGGGACAGTTCTAATAAAAAAAAAACAAAAAAAAAGTTGGAATTCCAGTTTCATCGTTTTGAATTGATTTGTACACGCTCATAGTTGGCTACATATCATTTGCGTTGGCAGCAAAAACAAAGATGCATTCCTGTTTTTTTTTTTACAACACACACTCGCCCGCGCACACATATACACACACACATACACACACAGTCACACACACTCGCGCAGACACAAGGGTGCAGAAACAAAATTCCCACCAGATTTCACTTTTGGTTGAAGTGTTTAAAATAATTCTCTCCATACTTGTAGTTGCAAAAATAATTAGTTAATTGGCACGTGTTCCATTCTTCTTTAATACAAGAATGCGAATCTATAAAATGACAAGATTATTAATAAGATTAATAAAAGAATGCGAATCTATAAAATGACAAGATTATTATGATATACGCTTGATATACGCTTCAGGTCTTGCTAAAGACTACTGCCAGCAAACAATAAATATGATAAAACACTTCTTCTCTGTCATTGAATGACATGCGCGGGGAATAATTTCCTTTGTCACCATGAGAACAGAGGTAAACAATCTTATAATACAATGAACGAGTTTTCTTAAGGAAAAAATCCTCCAACTGGTTTATGTCTAACAAACACAGTGGCCTGTTAGGGAAGTCTAGATGTTATGAGCTTAATTTGAAAGACTGTCTGAGACCGTCTTAACCTCTGTTCTATTGTTGTCTGGATTTAGCCGATTGAAGCAGGGTTGAGTAGACGCAGTAGTTGCCCATTGCGCTGAGGTACGTGAGGGCCCAGAGGGCAATCAATGCAGGGCGAACTAAGTTCAAAAGATTGTTTCCCCTGATGGTTCTCGGGTTAATCTGAGCGTAAATGAACATTATGCATTAGTATATGTGGCAGCCGGCAGCTTAGAAATGACATTCAAAGATATCCAGGAATATAATCCTGAATTAAATTTAGCGGTCGTTTTAAGAAAGAGTCCCACAAAGAATTTCTATTATACTTCATACTTTTATTGTTTAAAAAACAAACATATAGGGAAGCTTTTGGAACATACGAGTTTAAGGTTAGGGCTGCGTGTTTTTAAGGAAAGTTTTCTAATTTAAGGCTAGGGCAGTGTGTTTTTAAGGGAAGTTTTCTAATTTAAGGTTAGGGCAGCGTGTTTTTAAGGGAAGTTTTCTAATTTAAGGTTAGGGCAGCGTGTTTTTAAGGGAAGTTTTCTAATTTAAGGTTAGGGCAGTATGTTTTTAAGGGAATTTTTCTAATTTAAGGTTAGGGCAGTATGTTTTTAAGGGAAGTTTTCTAATTTAAGGTTAGGGCAGCGTGTTTTTAAGGGAAGTTTTCTAATTTAAGGTTAGGGCAGTGTGTTTTTAAGGGAAGTTTTCTAATTTAAGGTTAGGGCAGCGTGTTTTTAAGGGAAGTTTTCTAATTTAAGGTTAGGGCAGTGTCTTTTTAAGGGATGTTTTCTAATTTAAGGTTAGGGCAGTGTGTTTTTAAGGGAATTTTTCTAATTTAAGGTTAGGACAGTGTCTTTTTAAGGGAAGTTTTCTAATTTAAGGTTAGGGCAGTGTGTTTTTAAGGGAAGTTTTCTAATTTAAACTTTCGGAACGTAGGTTATGTGTGCCATTAAATGCCATATTTCTAGTCGACGATACAAGCTAACATGTTGTTTTGTTTTATTTACTTAAGGCCGTGTTTATTTTGGAGTAACAATTAACAACCGCCACCTTTTAAAAAAAAAAATATTTTTTTTTTAGTTCAGGCTGACTTAATATATAAGTATACTTGTCTCATACATGGGGGCTGAGGGCTTGACGCTGAATGTCTGCATCTCCGCTTGTGGCTGGTGAATTGTCGCAGCCTGGAATGTTCGAATGTTCGATACATACATAGATAATGGACGCGTGTCATTTATCATCATCATCGTTCCTTTGTGTTCCTTGTGGAACATAGGGCCTCGACAAAAACACGCCACTCTCCACGGTCTCTTGCAAGTTTTTTGATGGCTTCCCAGCTCTTTCCGGTCCTCTCGGCTTCCTCCAGTATGCCGCGTCGCCATGTTCGTTTTGGTCTTCCTCTACGTCTTGTTCCCTGGGGGTTCCACTCTAAGGCCTGTCTAGCTCTGTTGCAAGTATCTTTTCTAAGGGTGTGACCAATCCATCTCCATTTCCTCTCCAAGATCTGCATCTCTATATTTTTTCTGCCCAACATCTCCCACAGTTTGTCATTAAAGTAGAAAATATAAAAAAAAACATTCATTACCTAGTATCTTCACTTCCAACATTTTTAAATGCACACTGTAAGGACTCCTAACACGCACGGAACAGTACAGGGAGAGGGGGGCGGAGGAACAAGTGTTCTTTCTGTTTTTTTTAAATCTAACTTTTATTACCTATTAGGAGCAACGTAATCGCTCTATAAGTTGTATAAAGGAGATATTTTTTTAATACATATACATTCATATTCTTAAAAAAAAAATTCTTATTTAAATTTCTAAATGACGACCAAATTTCTTACGCAAAAATGGCAGCAACCACTGTTTATTTTTCTGTAGCTCAAATATAAACTTTTAAAATAAACTTTAAAAAAAAAATAATAATGACAAGCGCTAAATAAAATCTTTACTGAACGGGTTCGGGTTCAAAACCATAAAACCAGTCAGTTAGCTCTGAGCCGGCATCTATCAAGAGCACATAACCCTTGTTTCCATGAGACAAGGAGGCCATGCTCGTCTTCAGCCGGAACTCAAGTAGGGTCGAGCCTTGAAGTGTTTTCAGCTGAGAAATGGGAACGTGTTCAACTTTATTGCACCGAGATGGGTTCTGTTCAATGTTCCTTCAGTACCACCCCCCTACCCCGGGAAACTGGTTTCGGTACTCTAGTGCACTGGTTAATGAGCAAGACCTGTGTATAAATCAACAAGAAGACTTGTAAAATGTCCAACCAAACGCAAAATTATGAATAAGTGAATGCTCTTGAAAGTTGTATGTTATGTGTATATGTAGTTCAAAAGTCATACGTAATATATATATATATATATATATATACAGGTTCACACACACACACACAAACATTGCTTGATTCCGAGACTTAAGGTGTCTAACAAGTAATGATCACCGGAAAAGTCTTATACCGCTTCTACAGACAGTGACCACTTTATGGGGGATACCATGAACATAAGCTCTTAGAAATATAAATATAATAGTCACGTGACTAGAGAGTGTCAAGAGGTTGCAAAGGTTTATAGTTCACATATATAGGGCAATGGTCATCCATTGATGTATTATGATATTATGGGAATAAAATACTTGGAATAAGTAGCAGATACTTTGAATTTTATGTATTCATTATTCTCATTTATTTACCCATTCTCTGTCTGTATGTCTGTCTGGAAAGTAAAAAGTAAAGTAAAGTTCCCCTTTCAGACCTTGTGGTCTATAGTGCAGATGATGTAAAGGTCATCTGATTCTGTTAACGAGGGTGTCATGTGGCCAGCACGACGACCAACCGCCTTTACTTTTCCCCAACAAATGTCAAGTACCCATTAGAGCTGGGTGGACTCAGAGGCGCCCAAGGATCCCGAGAAATAAAAATCTCAGTCTTCACGGGATTCGAACCCGGAACATCCGGTTCAGAAGCCAAAGCGCTTTACCGCTCAGCCACCGCGCTTCTGGAACGTATAGTCTACATAATATCGCGACCAGTGAGATTAAATTAGCTGAATAATCTGTTGTATGGCGGTGAATGTGTTGTTAATAATTTAGAAATATGGAATTACTTGAAGCCTCACAAACTGAAGTTCGATACAAACCATACAACATATAGGCCTACTAAAGTCTATAAAGCACCCAATAAGACTTTATAAACTTATATAATATTTAATACTCAATAATAGGGCTCAGTCTAAATGTCAACAGCTTCTAGATTCTAAATACTACACTTCGTTTTGCTCCCAAAACGCTAAGATGGGGTCCGTTAAAACTATCCCATCATTCCCTAGTTCCGTCAATTCTATTTATAGTCGCGTCGTTAAACTGAAATCCCCGATAAAACTACTTTCCCTTTTGAACTTCTAAGAAATCCCAAGACTGGCAAGAAATAACAAATGTCATATTTATTGTTACATTTTGAAGGCTACGTCTTCGTTCAACTATGGTACCATAAAACAATTTTCAACGAATGGTCTTGAAGTTTTACGGACCAATACAACTTTCTCAGTCGATGTCACACAATCAAATGATTGTGAGATTGTAATGAAGCTGTCTACATTCTGTCAGTTTTGACAGTGTCGAAATAAATAAAAAAATCGTCCAACTAATACACTTCTATCAAAACGATCACGTGACCGCTGTCATTCTCTGAAATCTTGTAATCATATTTTTTCAGAGCTGTCTTGAAATACTTGATTCGAATATTTTTGTTTGTATATTGTAATTGTTTAGTTACCTCTAAGAGATCGCAAAAATCTGTATAAATTCATGAATTATTTGTTTTTTGGGGGGTCAAAGAAATCTACATCTAGATCAATTATAACAAGCCTGAAAAAGAAAATGATGAAATCCCGAACCGAAAAGTCAAAATGCCTTCAACGCGTCTCGTTTCAATTCTGTTTCAATATAAATCTACAGAGCACGCAAACAATTCATGAGCTCCTTGTTTGCGGCAAACTCAAGTGGAACGCTAGACAAAATTTATGGGATTTTTGTGATGCCAGAATTGAGCGGAGCTGTTTGTTACGAGAACTTCAAAGAAATGGGTAAACGGTTTTCTTTAGCGATAAAACTCGTTTAATGGTGGGGTCATGAAGCTAAGTCAGCGGTTCAATTAGAGGCTGTGTTAGCGTTGGAAACCTGATAGATTCTACACGATGAGAGATTGTCTGCGCCCAGGGACTTGCTGTAGATACAATGGAGATCATTTATTACAGAGGTTATAGTGATTAATTAATTTAAGAATTGAATCTTGTGAATGGGATCATGTACACAACTTTAAAAACTGTCGAAATCCAATAAATAATTTGTGACAGAGTAGCCTCATTAAGACAAGGACATACCAACGTAAGATTTACGACAGTGCAAGCATTGCTGCTGTCCAGGGCTTCACCCTCAATGAGGAGCGGAGGAGGGGGCTCTCTGGTTCCTGATTTTTCTTCAGAATTTGACTCCGAAGACTTTCCGATGTTTGGGTACAGCTTCAAAGCAGCAGAGCTTTCCTTCTCCGAGTTGGTTAACAGGCCAACTAACCCGAAGCTTACTGGTTTGGGAGCCAGTTATTCGCCTTTGCCCCTTTTTCTGTTAGCGATAAGAGTTCCGCCGAACCCACTATCTGAGCCACTCGTGAAGTCCAGGAGTTGAACTGGTTGTCAGAAGTTATTTCAGACGCATGCCATTGGAAGCATTTTATAGGTAGTAGAGTGCTTATTTCCATTGCCATTACCGAACAGAGAGTGTGAAGAGGTTACATGAGTTCATAGTTTACGGGAATAAGGTCAAAGGTCACCCATTGAGCATGGTGATATATTGTATAAGCAACATCAAGGTAATATAAATGCTTGTTCAGACAATTGTAGATGTGTACAAGTCGCCTCGGTTCCAATACACGTGTTCCCATTCATATTTACATTCCTCCTAAAGACAAATTCATATACTTAGTATTTCATTGGTGTTATTTGTGTACGTTGTTCAAACTTGCAAACGAATAGACTTGCATGTGATTCCAGAATCTTTGTTACCAACAACTCAAATGCACCCTAATTTTTGGATTGGAAACATCAATCGTAATTTAACGGTGAGTTACCTATACTTGTACCTATAGTTCTACCTATCTACCTTTCTTCCAATGCGATATTTTGAGCTGTATCTCCCATTGCTGCAACTTGAAATTCAATACACAAAGACGAAGCTATATTTAGCTCGACAGTCTTTTTCAATAGACGATGTTACATGCATCTACTCACGTTCTAGTCAATGGCTTACATAATGGACGCCAAGTCGTTGGAGTTCTTCTGCTCGAGAAGTTTTAATAGAATGTTGGGTGAACTTATAGGCATTCTTTACCCAGAAGTGTTGCCATGGAAACATGTGCTCGCGTCGTTTAACCCACGACGTGATAACTGAATGAGAAAATAATGAGCTCCGTTTAATCTAGTCTAAAAATCCTGGGGAATATTTGAACTATTCTCTATGGAGGACACTGGCTTGTTATAAAAATCTAGAATTTCTAAAATATTCACATTCATTTTTGGATATAGATAAGGATAATACAAAAATGAATGTGAATATTCTAGAAATTCTAGATTTATATATATATAATATACTTATATATATATCTTGGACTGGTTGTTAGAGGCTATTTGAGAGTATTTGAGACGCATGTCATTAGGAAGCATTTTATAGGTAGTTAAGTGATTATATCCATTACCACTTCCGGCATTAACCAAAGGCGCATAAATCAGTAAGCTTCGGACAGGAAAGGGATAGGCTTCGGGAGTCAACATTGAGGAAAAATCAGGAGCCGGCGACTCTTAGGCAGTTTTCAGCACTCAGTGCTACACCCTGACATAGCCTGCTACGCCGCTGACCCCAAACTGTATCTGCACTTGCCGTTCCTTTGGATAAATCAGCTGTGTGATGGGGGGGGGGGACTGATGTGTGAGGCGACATCGTTGGGACCAAGCTAATTACCAGGCATTCATATCACTTTCATGATCCATAATCGCTACACGACTGAAGGAGGTCATAATAATACGTATGGGTATATGGGCGATTGCATTTTTTTAAAAAAGATCCTTAGCCGGTGGTTAATGTTATATATTCGGTGTTATTAAAGCAAAAGGCTCTTAGGTCACTGTGTCACAGCAAGTGTTTCCCCACCCCTTCACATGTTAGGCCAGGCTCGCAATGACTTTTATCCTCTAACAATTAGTTCATTGAAAACTTTTAAAATGTCTTGGTATGAGCGATGAAATAATAATATTTATACCAAGCGAATGGCTCAAGGGTGGACCCCTTAGGGACCCATCTCATTCTGTGTGAAAAGACAAACTTTCCTTGCATTGTACTGTGTCTTGTTTAACACAGGGTCTACTTCATCACTTCTTTACATTGGAGCCAAGGCGTGTAACTCTATTCATGTTTCTGAGATTTGAACCCAGTTAGCATTATGGCTTCTCTTTCTTGGTAATGGTTTGGTGGCTGACCATGTGTCTTGAATTTGGTGATACCCTAATCTATAGAGCTGTGTAATAGCCTGCCACATTCTGACCCGGTTCATATTGTAAGGTGAAAAAAGTCAATACTTGCCGCCCCCCAGGGGTGCCATTTCTGACAACTCCTGGCGAAAGGTCAATAGGGTCGCCGCGGTCAGCGTTTAAGACAAACAACATGGGAGCCATGGGTCACGTGTCCCGTTGGGAGTTTAAAAAACAAAGAGGAGGGAGTGCATCTGGTGAACTGACGCCCTCTCCAGTGTCCAACAGGTGGTGGGTGGGGTCGCTGTATATCATTTTACGATAACCCTGCGGTAATGTCAAGTGCAGCCACTCGAAAAAAAGGCAGTTACACCCTTCAGCGCGAGACCTTTCTCTCCGCGGCCTTGCAAGCTACTGTTGTTAGAATAGAAGTTGCTGCGGTCAACAGAATATTACATTTATATTCAACAGAACATTTCTTCATATTGGCCTATACAATTAGCCAATGAACTACTGTGAAGAAAAAAAATTCATTACAATATCATACTTCAAGCAGTATATTCTAAGTTATGTCTGAAGACTTGACAGATGTTAGGAAAACTTTTAACAAAGATCTTGATTAGGACTTCATTTTTATCACAGTCGCTTTTCTATCTATCTTTTTTTTTTTTTTTTATTTTTTTTTTTTTTTTTCGACGACTAAGCACAGATTATGTTGGAGGTTTGGACTCTGCTGTTGTTAAGAAAAAAGATTTACCAAGCTTTGGAAGGGGCATCCATTGGGAAGTAATGGCAGTACAAACTCTGATCATTGTTAGCTCCTTTATGTACTACTCAATATCGACAGAGCTGTGGTCAGTGGTTCTCATGTTTTTTTCTTTTCGAGGAAAGATTTTTATCAAAGTAAAAAAAAAAAACCTCCAACTTAAGCACAAGCTCACACAAAACTGAGGGAGTATATTACAGGAGGCATGTTAAGCGACGAAAAAAAAAAGTTCTGATTTAGCTGTGATTCATCAGCCGAAAGTTACACAAGGTAGAACTTGCCATATTTATTTCCACAAATTTTCCCAACGAAGTTCGGGTATTCCACTAGTCCAGATTTAGTTTTGTCTTCTTTGTTTTATTTTCCCAAACTCAGAGTTGAGAGAGCTCGCGCTCCTCAGACGGCTAATTGTTTTCTAATGAATTTGTGTACATGATGTTTTGGGAGCTGACGGCACAAACCGGAAACTGCATTAAAATCATTAAAACTTTGGCACTGATTGCATTATGGCTATTAAATTCTCATGTTCTTATTTTCTTATTTTTTTACTACTATTTTTGCCTATTTTGTTTCACTCAATGTTTTTTAGTAGTTCAACATTGTATTCGATTTCAAAATCTTTCAAATACATGTCAGAATATTGTGTTTCAGAATAAATACATGTCAGAATATTGTGTTTCAGAATAAATACATGTCAGAATATTGTGTTTCAGAATAAATGCATGTCAGAATATTGTGTTTTAGAATAAATACATGTCAGAATATTGTGTTTCAGAATAAATACATGTCAGAATATTGTGTTTCAGAATAAATACATGTCAGAATATTGTGTTTCAGAATAAATAATACTCAAAGTAATTCTAAGACGAGGGAAATCTAAAAATAATAATATTAATACTGCTAAAACCTCATTTTTTTGTTGGCCCCAAGATTTTCTCGAATCTTGTAGAAATGTGTTCAGTGGCTCCATGACATATTGTAACTATACATGAGGCCGCCTCTCTTCTTTTAGATCACACCCATACATTCTTCATTGGTGGTGTTCTAATCTCAATAGTGGGATCTTTTTCTTTTCTTTAGTGTTTCTGTTTCTTGCTGTTTATAAATCCACTTACAACAGTAAGTTATGGACACGAGGAACAGGAAAAATGCGAGATAGAGAGAGAGAGAGAGAGAGGCTATTGAACGAGAGAAAAGAGAATGCGAGTATTGAGGCAGAGAATGTAGGAGATGTCTCTCCAATATCCTTGATCCTGTTGGTTTCGAGAATGTTGACAACAAAACATGCGTGTGAAAATATATTTTTGCTTTACTTTCCTTTAAGACACTCTAAGTACTTAATGGAATTGTTTTTGTGTGTATGTACTTGTCAAATATATCCTCAACAGTTCTGTCCCCCGTCTTTTTCATGATGACATCTTGTAATTCTGACCATATTTAGAGACTAGGATATTAGTCCGAAATTCTGAAATAGTATATCTAATGACAAGTCTATCTAATGACATATCTATCTAATGGCATGCGCCATGGAGTTATACTTCATTGCAAAAACTGAAGAAAACATGCTTACTGCACCCACCCACCCCCACACATACTGTGTGGTGCTTTAGTCTCAACCAAGTATCTTTATGAAACCATACTCAACCTTAATCTTTCATAATCCCAGTAAAGAAATCATTCACACACTCTCAGACAAAGAAGAGGGAATAGGATTAACCCATTCCCACCTAAACTAACCCATTCCACCCCCACCCTTTCCAACCCATCTATACATATTTCTAAAGAATTAGATTAAACCGGAGCTCACGCTCAGATGAAAAGTCTGTACCGAAGCCTGCTCACTGGAGCGCTCTATGCTGACGTAATGAATGGGCAACTGTGTGTGAAGTGAGACGGGCGAGTAGCATTGATTCCCTCATGTCATGGGTGAGCTACTAGTCCAACGCATGTGTGTGTGTGTGAGTGCTGTAGAGTGACTCATTTTGGCGCGTACACTGCGACGTTCGTACAAGATCAGAGCAGACAATCTCTTCATTTTTAACATCTGGTCCAGCGGGTGTACAGCCGATACGCGTGCGACGGTGCGGCTCACTCGGCAGTCCCCCCACGGCCGTCCCCTGTTGCGAGGCAAACAACTGGAATACCACTTATTCGGGTGAGTTCCTCAACTTTCAGTTCATTGTCGTTACGATGTACATTTGAAAAACAAAACCTGGACAGAGTTCGTATATCTGTCATCGCACAGCGTTGCACCCCACCCTAATGTAGATTGGTGCATCTCTCATTGGTCGTCATCTAGCAATGAAGTCAATGATCATATATATATATATATATATAGGTCCTATCAAACTAATATTGAAGGAAATTCTAAAATCTTGCTTCAAATTAAATTCCTTAAAAAAAAACCCATCATTCCTGATTTCAAACTGTTTGCATTACTTCACTTTAGTCACGTGGGATCGCGATGGTTGAGCGGTTGGCTTCCGGACCTGGGGTTCTGGGTTCGAATCTCAGTGAAGACTGGGATCTTGAACATCGGGATTTTTAGTGCGCCTCTGTCCACCACCCAACTCTAATGGGTACCTGAGTTTAGTTGGGGAAAGTAAAGGCGGTTGGTCGTTTTGCTGGCCATGTGACATTCTCTCATAATACTTGTTAATATTATGACATTATTGGTTGTTGCTAGTTCTTCAAACTTGCAATACTTGTCAGGACCAATGTTAGCAACATTGTTTTAAACAAATATTAATCTTTAAAAGAAATTAATAGGCGACAAATAATCACATTCGAACACGCTGAAAACCCCCCCCCCCCAACTAACACAGACCAACACACATACAAATCCAACACAACACCTGCACTCTAAGAGCCATACAAACACGTACACGCTGCTTTCATTATGTTCCCCCCCTCCCCTCCGCCTCTTCATCCAGCCATGCTGTTCCCTCTTCCTTCGCCGCTGAAAAACAAATGTCCAGACTGGACAAAGAAGCTGTGGTCAAGCTGGCACTCTGGGCTGAGCTGTTTACCATAAATACATAAAACATAAATCATTGAGTCGGCCGTCTCCGTAGAGAGTTTCATAAAGTTTCAGAATATTGGGACTTCATGCATCTAAATAACATTACTTTGGAATGAAGCTCGTACAACCCAAAGACATAGTTGTGGTCAGATCTAACTATTTATATTTAATATAGTATTTCAAAGTAAAATATTGATATTGTTTAAAAAAAAAAGGTTATACTGTTAACACAAAACAAGAAAATTATCTATAGTGCAGATGCATTGTATTACTACAATACAAAAGGTGTCTGAGTAATGGATTCACAAATAGTTCAAAATGTTTCTACAATATGCCTCCTGTATTTCCAGTATTTCTGTGAATGCGTATTGACTAATGAATAGCATAGTCTAGTGAATGTGCTTTGCCTAGTGAATGTTTATGCACAGTAAATAAGTATAAGTAAATAAGTATAGACTAGTGAATGAGTATTGACCAGTAAATGTGTATAGACTAGTGAATTAGTATTGACCAGTGAATGTGTATAGACTAGTGAATGTGCATAGACTTGTGAATGAGTATTGACTACTGTATTTTCGACTGAATACAAAGACTTTAAATAAAGGTTTGCTCCCGAGTACAACCAAACGATACCACCAGAATCGATATCATGTCTGTTATGAGAAAACATAGAAGATATTTCATTCTGCGTGTGTCTGTTGGCAATGTCAGTGTCTCGTCTGCTTCATGTGGCCCGCGTGCTTAGTGGACCACAAGAAACTATCACATTTCTTGTTGACCTTCTGGTCAGCTGGGAGATTTCTTGGACGTGTCTTTACTGACGTCAGCGTTGTCCATCTTCATACGCATTGTTATTCAATATTTGACCTCCTATCTCGACCACTTCTCTCCCCACCACTCACACGAGCTTAATGGAGATTTGTGCTCGAAGAGTTGGGTAATCAATACATATTCAAGCCTGTTGACCTTCTGAATGTCCAGCAAAGTCCAGTCATCGCCTAGATCGACATTCACAATATAGCAAGAGTAACAAGTGATGGACACATTTGGACAAAGAGAAAGGAGAGAGAGCAGAAAAAAGGAGGTAGAGAGGAGAGAGAGAGAAGAGAAGAAAGAAAGCAATGAGAAAAGGAGAGAGAGAGAGAAGAGCAGAGAAAAAGGCGAAGAGAAGATATAAAAGAGAAGATATAACGGAGAAGAGAAGAGAGAACGGAGAAGACAAGAGGAGAGAAAATAGAGAGAGAAGAGAGAGAGAAAGGAAATAGGGAAAAGAAAAAAAACGAAAAGATAGGAGACAGAGAGAAGAGCAGAGAAGAAAGAGTGACAGTGAGAAAAAAAAAGAGAGAAGAAAGCGAGTGGTGAAAGAGAGTGGTGAAAGAGAGTGGTGAAAGGGAGAAGAGAGCTATAGAATGAACGAGATGTTCTTTTTGTTAATGTGTTTGGACATTTCCTGGGTACTCTGACAAACAATTAAACAAAAAGGAAATAAACAAACAAGCAACTAAATAACTAGCAAATTTGAAATGAATCTGTCAATAAAAAAAAGTATCTTATCGTTAAACCCTGATGAAGGTCTTAGTATTTCTGCATGTTTGATGTTACTAAACGATGCGTGACTTCAAAGGCAATCAGTATGTGTCTTACAATGAGTTGTCTTAACTCTTCAGGAAACAACAGGTGTCTGGTGATGGTGAACAAAATGATACAATTAACATACTTCATAAAATGTGTTTTACTCAAGACTCTTATACTCTCTCTAAATAAATGCTAGGTTGTTTGTTTGTTTGTTTGTTTGTTTGTTTGATATATCAAACATGTCTGGAAGTATTAGATGAGCATGTAGATAATAGAGAAAGAGACTAACTGACAGACAGACTGACAGTCATCAGAGATAGATAGATAGATAGATAGATAGATAGATAGATAGATAGATAGATAGATAGATAGATAGATAGATAGATAGATAGATGGATAGATTTTTCCTAATCTGATCACAACGTCGGCCATTTCCCTTTCTATCCAATAACGAAATAAATCTACCATCTCTATTTTTGATTTATGTCCAAAGACCGGTCCAGGCTACTGACCATTTGTTAGGATCAAGTGACCTATATATTGACCGGTTGAGTGAGGCAGTAGAAGTGTGAGGAGAACTTTACAATCTTTTATAGCGATCAATGACAGGCTGATAAATCCTACCCACTTCCCTCCCAGCCCTCACAGGTCCCAGCTCGATGTATGATGGATGAAAGTACTCTCACCTTTAACCCCTCAAAGCAGCCTTCGGGAATAATGGGGGACTTTATTAGATCTCAAAACTGGAATGTTTGGAGCTAATGTAGGGAGTTTGGAGCTTATGTTCAGAGCTAATGTATGGAGTCTGGAGCTGATGGTAAGAACTAATCTAGGGAGAAAATATATGAAACTGAGCTAGAAAATTATAAAGGGAGTTTCAATGTTATGTTGGAGATAATGTTAGGAATCAATACATTGTCACAGTGCAACATTTTAATGCTAGGAACTAGTAAAGGGAGACTAATGAAGCGCTGCAATGTAAATGGCGATGTCGTCTTGTGTTGAGAACTAATGTAAGCCACTAATACACTATATGCGAGTCTTGCTTAAAAAGATATTAGATTCTTATAATCAGTACAGAGGCAGACCAGCCGGGACATCACAGTTTAGGGGCTTCTTCTGTTTGTACATTACAAATCTTAAAGTAGCCAACATTTCTTGCGGAGGGGGTTCAAGTCATTTAGAAAAAAAAAACACTTCTGGACATACACATCAGTGAAATATTCACATGTAGGGTCACGTCATTAGTAAAATCACTAAAAAAAAAAAGTAATGCCATAATAGAAGATACAACACTAAACTCACAGAATCTGCACTGTAGACTAAAAAATAAAGTTACAATGACCCATTAGCACTGAATCATAATTTAAGATCCATAAATTACAAATCCAAAAACACAACTCAATAAAAGACTCAGAAAGACACAAATTTAAAGGCATATTTCTTATTCCATATGCTAAGACGAATTTGTACAATTTCTCCTTCTTCCCTAATGCCTTTAGGGTTGCCTGAATCAGCCAGGAAATAATTTAATGTAATTTATAGTAAAAGTTGTCAAGGTCTATCATGGCATTACTTGCTCAATGCTGCAATCTCATGTTTTTTCTAAGTCTGTACTCTTACTTTTACAAAGCTCTCCTACAGCTTTACAGAAGTCCATCAATTTCTCAGTCTTCTCCTACAGCTTTACAGAAGTCCATCAATTTCTCTTCTTGGTCGGATGATTTCTCTTATTACGTTTTTATTTCCAATTTATGTTTGTAATTTGATTGTAAGTTTATTACAAACTTGATTCTAGGTTTATTAGTTGCCTAGGGCAATATTTTCTAGCAAAATCCTAGCTGGGCACCAAAAAACTGTACAAATGTGAAATACATTTCTGCGTATTGTATACTAAATTTGGAAGAACTTTCTCAAAAAGTGACTTTTTGTTAACCTTTGTTCCAGTGGTCTTAATCTTCTTTTTTTTTTTTCGTCTAAACTCTAAATCTAATAAGTTGACTTATTATTTGTCCAAGTCAAATGTTATAGACAAAGTCACGTGCTTTTGGTCTTATACTGCGTCAATGTGCCAGACAACTCTGAAGTGAATCAACAGGCTGTCTGCGGGGAGTCATCCCGCCCCTGAATGTACTGCCCCTCCACACTCTCCGCTTCCTTCCCACAGACACGCCTCTTAATAAGGTCGTCTGTCAAATAAGTCTCAAAACTCCTGGCACCTGGCACGTCTTTCGTGAGTAAATTTGTTCTTGTTACTCACCCCGTCACACCGACCCGGCCACTCGCTAACTAGAACACTTGTGACAAGACTTGGGGATTTGTAAAGAGGACTGGGGCTGTCTGGGGAGGGGGGAGCAACGTTTCTGACATAAAATAAGGGAAGGGGTGATCTAATGAGACAGAGAGAGAGAGAGAGAGAGAGAGAGAGTTTTAAAATGGCTCAATTTTCTGGCGCTCTGTCACACAGACTCGTACAAACCATTTCTCTCTCTAATTTGTAGAATATCTGTCCTTAATGGACTGGAGATTAGATTTTAAAACAAGATTGTGCGATAGAGACACAGTATGGACATGAGAAAACTTACAAGATTACATTTGTATCTGAGATTTGTTTGTCAATGATGTGGGGCCACTTTAAACAACAGTAAATAAAAGTATGGTCAGAAATGTTTACATGAACTATATATATATATTATGGTACATGTGTATAATATATATGGGTCTAAGTTTAAAAACGTTCATCTCCTATTAAACAGAGAGAGAAAGAGAAAGATACAGAAGAGAGAGATATATAAAAGACAGAGACAGCTGGAGAGAAAGATGTACAAATGAACAGAACGATCTATAACTAATAGAAGAACAATATAACAATGGAAGACGAAATGCACAAACTTAAAAACTCGGATGAAAGAAGAACCAGAAACCTTGCATGCCTTGCATAATGTATAGATGAGATCCGTTACTCTTGTAATCTGATAGAAGCAGAGAGTTACACTTCTGTCTTGTATCAAAATGCATTCTCTTGTGACATTCTCGAGGTAAAACTACAATAAATCTGTCAAACAATAAATCACGAGTCTTTCTTGTCTGGATCTCTATCTACACCGCTGCATTTCTTCACTAGTATATCTCTGGGTATTTTTGTTGTTGTATTTTCTTGTTTCTTGTAATGGAACATATTATTCACATACTAAAGTTCTATTTATACAATTTTACCTCCAAATCATATACATATTTATAGACGTATACCACCATACCACATACATATAAACAGAAGTTCATTTCCATATCATACATATTTATGTCTCACATTAGCCTTTTTTTTTTGTTTGGGGGGGGCATAAAATTATTTTTTCCATAAATTCCATCCTCAGATAAAAATAAGCAACAACTTGTCGCTAATTAATACTATTGAATTTCATTATGTTCACTACTTCTAATAGACAAGTATATTTGTTTTCTTCGACTAATTGAATTCCTTACAATTACAATACGTGTTTTTAAGTGAAATTCTAACTCACAATTCAAGACTTGTCTTAGTAAATGGTTTAATTTTATGAAGGTTCTGCGGAAAACAGTCACGTGATCTGCAGATGTGCCTCATTGTGAACATGTCTTGATTGATACCAATTGATCTGGACTTAGAATTTTCAATGAACGTCTTGAAGATTTCCATGTATGTCAACAGCAAGATTTTTGGTGTATTCGCTGTATCCGAAGTATTGATGAGCGAACTATTTGAATAAATCCTACAATATTTGGAGTGCATGTTGTCAGCACAGTGGAATCAAATGTCTCAGCTCTTTCACAGCACAAACTCATGTTTTTTTTATTGAGTTGGCAATAGAGTCCTTTTGTCTATTTCTTTCCAAAGTCGCTCTCAATCTTCCTCTTTACATTTCTCTTTAGGAACCATTATATCGCCACAACATTTCTTAGTATCGCTTTCTCTTCATTTACTGTAGTTTATTGCCTTAGAACGTAAAGAGATCTTAAAGTTTGGAGTGTAATCACAGAGGAGATTAATTGATTGAGTTTTGGCTGTGATAAATCCCCAATTCATTTACAGCGAACATTATTTACATGATTGGAAAACTACAAAATGGCGGAACTTTACGTGATAGAATTAAAGAAATTGTCGAAACTTTCAAGAAAAACAAATAATTAGATAAAGATATTTGCAATGGTTGATTCTGAATATCATTAGAAGCTAAAATCGTGAGAATTTCGTTCTTTATAACACAATGTCCAAAAAAAAATAGATCATCTGATAATCTCTTCTCATTTATGTCAATATTTTGCTTTTATGAAATGGATGTTTGCTGTTGATGATGCGGCTGACGTAATCACTTGTTGGGGATAAAATCTTTCCGTCTCGGGTACAATTCTGTATGATCACTGAGTTATAAATGCTAAATGAACCAGAGTTTTGATTTAGTTTTTTTTTCCTTCCAAGACAAGACGCTTTGAAGCGTTGCTCACCAGCATTTTATGACCAGGTCGTCTTTTAATATTCAAGCGCTTGTGTAGAAATTATCTCCATGGAACCTAGCAGACATGTCACGGTGAAGCTTCACGTTTTCTAGATGTAATGATTTCTCTGTTCCAAGTGGATGCGGTTCTGTAATGAAACATATCACGGAAACACAGGGATTCTAAAACTTTGATTAGATGACAAACACTTCTTGACTGCTTTATTACAAAGCTCATATCAACTCACTGTCTGTCTGTCTGTCTGTCTGTCACACATTTTGTGCACGTTATTTTTCTTACTCCTTATTGTCGGATCAAGTTGAAACTTTGCTTCCACTGTCATTCAAAAAATTAACCAATGATTGTGTTAATTGGTGGTAATTAATTAATTTTGTTTGGTTTAGAAAAGAATTATATGAATCTTGCAATATTGAGATGTATGTCATTAAGTTTTCCCCCTATTTAATTAGTGATATAATTAATTTAGTTTTATTTATAAAAAATAGAGATAAATATCTTGCAATTTTGCCATTAATTGTGTGGTTCTTTCACTTGTGTAAGTTTTGTAATTTTTTTCATAGGTATTTTCTATTAACATGTTGCTTGTTCTTGAGTTATTTTTTAGCTTCAGGTAAAAGTATACAAGTTCCCAAATGTTTTCATAACGCATGTAATTGGCAACGTCTCCCATGCATGTCTATTTCGATTTCCAGCACTAAGGATAGGTGATACGATTGAATTGGAACAGACGTGACAGAATGAGACTTGAATGTGACAAGGAAATCTGAAAGATAATGTTTATGTAACATGTGGACAAAATCGTTTTACTGGCTACATAACTCTCTCGTTAACAGTTTCTCACACAAACTGGGGAAATCTACATCCACTGACCAGACCACAACTTTATATCAACTGATCAATAGACAGCAACTTAACATCAACTGACCAGTAGACAGCAACGTAAAAACATATTCCCAATACATACTAGATTGCAAATTTGCTTCATATTCCCAATACATACTAGATTGCAACTTTGCTTCATATTCCCAATACATACTAGATTGCAACTTTGCTTCATATTCCCTGTCACATATGCCATTCTGGGTTGATTTCTATATTGGTATTACACGAGAGTTATTTTTAGCTTTTCTTTGTCTTGTTAGAAATTAAAATCTATTGGCTAGGAGTTGCATCAGTCGGTTGCATCAGTCACATGACAACTTCCGCCAAGAGACGGTGATTGCATGAGATTCAGTCGGTGCGTGAATGTCTTACTGAAAGGTTGTGTATTCTAGGATCTCTAAGTTTATTAAGAAAGAAGCCTTTGTTATGTTATTATTTCATTGTTGATCTACTATTGTACATAAGCTGTACTTACGTTTTATTCAAATAAAGTTCCAGAGTTTCGTTTTCTACAAAGAATCTTTTACTGTGAATTCTAGTTCGACATTAAATTAACTATTTTAATAGAAGATTGAATCCCCGGCATCACAAGGACATTACATCATTCAACATTGAATAGACCTTGTGACATTCCCAATACATACTAGATCGCAACTTTGCTTCATATTCCCAATACATACTGAATTATAACTTTGCTTCATAATGCCAATACACAATAAATCTCAACTTTGCTTTAACTGTCCAATAGGTAGAGAAACTTGACCTCCTTAACACAGTACGTCCTAATTTGATAAAGGTAATGTCTCAAAACTTAGGTATCGTTGTTTAGTTGACGGGAAAGAGGCTTTAGATGAGCGGAAAACTATTTTTTTCTCTCAAAAATATATGTGTGTGTGCCGTTGTATTATTACGAAAAAAAAAGTTCTCTTAATGAATTGAGACTTCTGCTTGAAACTTTGCTTATATAATACTAGCTGTACTGATTTATTACTCCCAGATACTTGTATTTATTGCTCCTTATGAAACTATCCAATTCTTCTTTAGATGCAGTTAGGGTTACTTATGCTGTTTAGTTGAAATTAATTCTTCCGTTACCTAATTTATCTTATGAAATAAAAAAAAGCCAAATCTCTCTCTCTCTCTCTCTCTCTCTCCCTCTCTCTCTTACATATAAACACTATAATTAAGCATCACGTTAAGTCCTACATTCACACCTACACCCTCTTTCCCAAATCGAAATTTTAAGCTCTATTTCCCACAAATAAATCAGCACAAAACAATGTTTGTCATACTTTCATTTACCCCGAGACTCGACAACAACAAAATCTCCGGTTCCAAATAAAAAACAAACAAAAAACCAACGAGGCCAGGTTGAGGGAGCTATCGTCAGGAATCTCGGGACTCGATAAAGTAACCTGACGTTTATTGCTAGTGTCACGCCAAAATTCTCCAGCGCTGTGAGCACTTCAAATTCTATTTTAGGTCGGTCTCGTCACGCCTAACCCTGCTTTAAAGCACACAAAATCCTCCTGCACACCATCACGCGCGCCTTATGGGATGTCTATACGTTGATAATATGGAAGCTAAACTTGATACGATATGAGGGGGGTAGGCGTTTAGTCCAAGTTTCCCTGACTGGCTCAGGTGTGTTGGACAGAGCGTGTGACCTTCTGGTTGCTATCTTCCCTGGGACCTGATTGGGATAGTTACCTTGTGGGTCCAGGTGAGTGGTCTTTTTTTTTTTTTTCTTACCACTGGGGTCTGTTATCTGTCAGGGGCCGGTTACAGCAGCATCAAAGTCAGATTTGACTCACACAGCTTTCCAATCAAAGTCATCATAGCCTCCCCAGAACTCACCCTTCGTAAACACAAAGTGAGGGTGAGAGAGGGGGGGGTGAAAAGACGAAGCTGTGAAAGATAAAAAGATAGAGAAGATGGGGGGGGGGGGGTTGACGAAAAAAAGTGAGAGATAAAAAGGTAGAGAATGGGGAGGGGGGAGAACGGTGAAGGCAACAAGGCAAGTAATACAACGGAATTTTTTAAAGTTATTTTAAACTGAAAAAAAAAAGTATTTCTAAATTTTTGGCGCCCTACTCCCCCGTTGACTGGGAGTTCATAAAAGTAATAGGAGAAATCTTGATGAAGCCGTTAGTTTGATTGTGAATGTATCCAATGATAAACTGTCTCGCTGATAACACAGTGACGTGCATGGGTTAGTAGAACAACAGCTGAGGATGTTTCATACATGCGAACAAATCGAGACACTGATATATAACTTAATTAACAAACAATATATATAGAGATATAAATACACAGCTCATATAAGGGAATCAATTTCAAATTTACGGTCATATTTCTCAATACTGTAAGATTTTTTCCCTTTTTCTATAGCAAAAAAAATTAATTTAATAACCACTGATTAATTGATTGATTTGTTAATTTTATATTAATTCGTGTTTTGTTTGGGACAATGAATATTTGTTCACAGTTTCTGCTTGATTCGAGCTAGGAAATAGGGAGAAATAACGTGTACAATATTCGTATCAGCTAGGACAGACAGACAGAGTGACTTCATATAAGCTTTGTAACCAGCTTGAGACAAAGACATAAAGATGGCTCACTATAAGTTGCTTTTGTTTTGTTTTTCTGTAGCCTGCTAAATAAATGGAACAAAAATCTATATCTCTGATAAGGGCGACTTCTTGATGTCTTTGTGGAATGTAGATTAAATCGCAAGGGAATAATGGCTTCAAACTAGGATCACATTCAACTGATAGACCATACAACTCGGAAACTAGTTTGAATGGCACAATGCTCACTCATACAACAGAATAGAAACATAAAAATAATAGACACACAGTACGTGAATATACAGCAATACGTTTACTTTGATTCTCTGCAACAGCAGTGAGTTCTAATTTAGCTAAATACAGTTCATTAGAAGTTTACATATTTGTACAAATGTGTTACCTGTTACCTATGCCTTAGTATGTGGACCGTTGGGGCACCAAGCAAGATTTGTAGAACGTCGTTTTCCTTTCCTCTCTATCCTTTGCCCTGTTTAGAACCTTTTTCAATGTACAATTTTTTTTGTTAAAATATTAACTTTTTTTAAAGATCGAAAAATTCTCTGACAATCTAAAAAAAAGTATATTTTTTCGAGAACAGTTTACAGTCCATAGATATAAATAAATATAGACTGGCCGATAGAAGAGTTTTATGAAGAGAAAATTTGTGACTTGCAATTGTGTGTACTTTATTTATGTCATTGAGTTTTGTTTAATCTCTAAGACTGAAGATCATGCATTTTTTCAATTTTTCAGAATTCGGACATCCGAATACAATAGATATGCATGTTTTCAAGTTACATGAAGTTATTTCCTTTTTCCAGTCTATATTTATTTATGTCTATGGTACAGTCATGCTCAGATTTTATAAAAGGAATGGTTTTTTTTAAAAATTAAAAATTTACGAAAAAAAAATGTGAAAATTAAAAGATTTAATTTTCAGACTCATGTCGTTTACATTTCTAAGTGATGTGAGCACGTCAATGGAAATGGAGAGTATTTGTGCACACAATCCTGCAGTCATTTTTTGTAATCGTATATAAAAAAATCTCTCAGTATTGCAAATAAAACTTGGCAATTAGGTCCAGAGACGTATAACACAAGTTACTGTCAACAAACAACCCTACGAGCAGCGCTACGAACACAGTGCACGTACACACAGATGTACGATCAGTGCTAAAAATTAACAAACTTAAGATTAGTGCTACGAACAAAGTTACGATCTTACTATGAACAAAAAAAAACACTACGATCAGGGCTATAACAAAAAACAACAAAAGTACAATCCGCGCTACGAACGAACAAAGCTACAATCCGCGGTACGAACGAACAAAGCTAC
>JADKLZ010014164.1:0-29841 GCA_021533235.1 Biomphalaria straminea | reverse complement strand
AGGCCTGCATACCACAGTCCTTTCAGAATTATGTTTAGTTTTTTTTTCTTTTATTAATCTGCATAAGGCGATATAGCGCATTGCATTTAGCATACAATGCGATTGTTGGGTTTGGTCGGTGACGCAAGATGTTGATTCTTTGCTTCATTCTCTAAAATGCATTTTAATTAATATTTCTTGAGTTCTTATAGAAATCTTGTTTACTATAATAATTCAAATGTCTACCTTTATAAGCAATGAACTAGACCTATTAACACGGGTTTGATCTGAACGTTCAATTTAGAAGCTTCGAACTTGGGCTAAATAGCTGGAAATATAAACAATGACCTGAGACTTGACTACATATACCGATTTTAAAATATATTTAAAGCTGGATCCTTTTGTTTCCCATTGCCTCTTAAGTTTTTTTTCGTCTCATTGCGTTGGTCTCTCTCTTCATTTTACCTCACATTCTGTCTCACCCCTCCACCTTCTCTGTTACTCTCTCTCTCTCTCCCTTTCTCTTCAACATTGTCTACGTTTTAGTCATGAAGTGCAACAAAGAGTCATTGTGTGTGTGTGGTTGACATTGGTCCTACACGTCAGTCTCCTCCCAAACCTGCACTTGTCTAGGTTAGAAGCACATACAAATAAATGTCAATACTAGGCAAGTAAGAAACTTGAGTCTCAATTCTTACACAGAAAAAGTTGTTCGCATCAAAGTCCTAAAGATGTTTGTAACAAAGCCCATAAGGCGATTAGTACAGGATATATTCACTAGAAAAAAAAGTCAATTAAAAGAGAAGACAATAAACAAAACATTGAGAATCACTAAAACAAAACACCGAGAACCACTGAAACAAAACATTGAGGACCGCCGAAGTTCTAAAAAAAATGCCTATAACAAAGTGGATAATGAATGCCTGCTTTTTATCTAAGCTAACAATTAATTGTGAAAACACTTTTTTATGAGAAAGTTTAGAAATTGAAGGGAGCAGTTTATGCGGGTACCTAATTACATGAGTTACAGCTAATTACCAGTATAGCTAACTATATAAATAGATGTAATAACATACCACTATTGGAACAGTATACTCATACGAACATATTTTCAAGTACTTAAAAAAGGAAAATAAGTTTAAAACTTGGAAATCTTGCACAACTTAGACTTGTTATAGGCCTAAGTTATGTTCCCGACATGAAATAAAGGACTAGTATCTAGATCGAATGTCGGGCGATAATAAATACAGTAACGGGAGATAATAAATTACCACGTTTGCTTCAATGAATGTAGGCCTAATACATATGAGCAGTGGTCTTCAAACTTTTTTTGGTCTACCGCCCCCTTTTCGTAATTTTTCTTTCAAAATATCCGCCAGCGTCAAATAGTAATATAAAGATGAATCACATTGTCATGACTTTCTTTCAAATCTTTAAATTACTATTTTAAAAGTTATTGACTATTAGGGCCTAGTAAGTCTACAAGGCTTATTTGAAAATTTATTTGTTGTTTTTTTTTACATAAATATCTTTATTGCTGAATTCACTAAAAAAGGAAATTAAGTTAATGGGAACTTTCTGACAGTCAGAGAAAATTAGAAATGTCTGGCTTTAAATAAGCCTAAGTAAGGCGAAGGTCTTCTCTTGGCTATATTTCTATTTAAGTTTGTTACGCACTTAATCCAGTTTCACCATGTCAGGTGATAGAAAAGCTAAAAATAATTCCATTTTCGACGGTCACAGTTTTTGAATTGTACAGGAACATTTCATCTGTTGTGCCTCGGTACATTTCATCTGTTGTGCCTCGGAACATTTCATCTGTTGTGCCTCGGAACATTTCATCTGTGGTGCCTCGGAACATTTCATCTGTTGTGCCTCTTGTATTTTTTTTTTTACTGAAGCCATAATTTTGTAAATCTTTTATTCCTGCAATACAATTGGAACATCAGTTACAGATGTTTAAAAATTGTCATTTATATTTTACTTTTATCTTTACCTGTCTCTTACTCTTAGTCTGTTGGGGCACCAGGAGAGACTTGTCGACCATATTTCTCCATTCCTCACTGTCTTTTGCCTTGTGTGGAATCTCTTTCAATGGCAGGCCCATCCAATCTTTTATGTTTTCCTCCCGTCGCATTCTCTGTCTGCCTCTTCTTTCTTTTCCTGGTAGGGTATTGTTCCCTGAAGGAAGGTCTTCTTGTAATATTGGCCATAGATTTTAAGCTTGCGTTTTTTTTTAGTTAGCAGGTCATTATGGGGTCCGATCGCTACAGTAATAATGTCTCGAATCTCTTGGTTTGTGATGCGGTCTTTAAATGTGATACCTAGGATCCTTCTGTAGCATCTCAATTCCATTGCTAGGATCCTCCTCTCTAGCTCTGCAGTCAGCGTCCAAGACTCACAAGCATATAAAAATGTAGCCATGACCAGGGAGCGCATCAGTCTGATTTTGGTGCCGACGGTTAAGCCTTTGTCTTTCCATATTATTTTAAGTTTTGAAAGGGCTGCTGTGGATGTGCAATTCGGACAATAGTTTGGGTTTCGTTCCCTCATCTCAAACAATAGCTCCGAGGTATTTGAAGCTGCTAACACTAGTCAGCTTTTCACCTCCTATACTGATGCCCCTTTTAAAGCTATTTTGGCTATTGGTCATATTTTTTTTCGGCATTTATTTGCATACCATATGCTGCGGAAGTCTTGTCAATGCGCATCACTAGGTCGGCTAATTCTTCTTCTGTCCCTGCTAGGCCATCAATGTCATCTGCGAAGCGCAAGTTAGTAATTCTTCTTCCTCTAATGCTTACAGTACCTTCATAGCCCTCGAGAGTATCTTTCATTATCCTTTCAAGGAAGGTATTGAAGAGTGTTGGTGAAAGCAGACAGGCTTGTCTTACTCCACTTGTGGTTTTGAACCAGTACCCAATATTATTGATGCACTGGTGGCATCCTTGTAGAGGTTCTGGATAACTTTAATTATGTTTTTATTAATGTTGTACTTTTCCATTGCCGCCCAGAGTGCCCCGTGTCATACTCGATCGAAAGCTTTCTTGAAATCAATAAAGACATGGAAAAGATTCTCTGGAGATATTTTTCACACAGCGACCTTCTCTAAAACCCGCGAGATATTTTTCACACAGCGACCTTGTCTAAAACCCGCTTGTTTTTCTGATTTGATTTTTTGTCGTATCGGTTTAGTCGACTTAATATAATTTTTAACAGTAGGCTACTTTGCTGGGATGGCTTATGATGCTGATGGTGCGATAGTTTTGACATAGTTGTAAATCACCTTTCTTTGGAAGGGTGATGATGAGTGATTGGGTTCAGGGTTTGGGTCATTCCCCAAATTGCCAGATCTTGTTGCAAATTGTATAGAATGCGTGTATCATGGTTTCTCCTCCCGCTTGTAGAAGTTCACCAGGAATGTTGTCAACACCGGCCGATTTTTCCTTTTTCAGGGCTTTTACCGCTGATAGCTACTTCCGAGGGAAGAATCGGATAGTCGTCCATGTTGGAGACTGCCGGGACATTTAGCATCTCTGTATCTCCTGAGATTTCAAAGTTATACAACTCTGAACAGTAGACCTATTCCGTCCATCTTTTTAACACATCTTTTTCCTCAGTTAAGCATCTATTGTTTTTGTCTTGTATTGTGCTAGTTCTTCAATGCTTTGAGGTAGTGTGGTCCTTCACTAGTTGGTACGCTTTTTTTTACTGTCATTCCAGTTAAATTCCTGCTCTATTTCTTGACACTTATTCTCTATCCACTTTTTCTTCGATTCTTTCATTCCAGTTCTAATCCGTTTGTTGACACTTTTGTATTCGTGGACATATTTTGGGTCGTACAACTTTTCCCCTTTGAGCTCCCGTCTCTTGTCACAGAGTTGGAGTAGGTTACCCAAGGTTTTTTTTTTTTTTGGGCGGGCGGAGCTTCCCTAGTGTTTCCTAGTATTTCTTTGCTTGCTATGTTTAGTATATTGACTTGTGTGTCGATATCCTGGTCATTGGAGAATAAGAATTTAAACGTAGGAAAGGGGGATTGCAGAATTGCAGTCAGTATTCCCGAACTCAATTTGAAACGTTACTCTTAAAGCTGAAGCAAGCTTTTATAATTTGTCTATATCAAGTTTACTTTTTGTTTTGTTTCAGTACACCTCGAGTTCTTTTATTTCTACGTTGAAGACCACTGCACTAGAGGGAGATAATAAATTATCACGTTTGCTTGAATGATTCTGATACACTAACATGCTGTGCATTGCGTGTGCGTAGCATATGTTGGTGTTGCATTTTGTAAAGAATAAATGTTGTAAATAGAACATGGCTGCATTTTCTTTTGTTTCTATTTAAATCATTTACTAGGGAGAAAAAAAAAGTCTGGATACAACAACTTAATCTCGCTCGTTTTAGAGGAATCGGAAGATTCATATTAACTCTTTTCCTCCTAATTGACTCTACCAACGTCGATTCGACCCCATTACATTTAATTAATTTTAAGTTTTATGAACATTAATTAGTATTGTATAAAAAACAAACATGCAATTCTCTTTAATTGTATACCAAACATAACATTTACTGAGAATACAAACAAAAAGTTATGAAGTTTAATCAAAAACAGGATAGTGAAATACAAATGAGTAAATGAATAATTCCATTGAAACATATACAACTATAGGAAGAAAGAGTTAAACTGAGTATCAACTACTATGTCGATCAAGCTGGTTTACTTAAGAGTTGAAACAAAACTGTAACACTAAATGACTATCTGAAAAATATCAATTTATTACTGAATTGATGTACTTGAAATATGTGACAGCCATAAAGGTTAAAATAAATAGTTTTACATTCTTACCCATTGCTGATTTCACGAACTCGAAATTATTCTTTTCGAATCGGAAGACATTATTAATATTATCATTAATCTTAGAAGTTAACAAACAGCTATGTAGGCAGAGTCGGGCAATTGATTGTTTCCACTCAGTACACACACAATGAAAGTCACACTGCGGAAGACTATGGTTACTCGATCTATTGTCCCAGCCAGTCACCGCGGATAAATTTTTTACAGCAATCCTTTGAATTTTGTATGGTTTCCGATGAAAGAAAACAAGTTACACTTGCCTAGGCTCGTGGTAGACTGATGAAAGTCTGTAACCTATGTGGTAGTCTATTAATTAACAGGATTGGTATTGTTAATTAAACGTCGATTGCACAATTGTTATTACAAGATAGTTGCTTAATTAAACTTTAGTATTGAAGAATGTGGATCATTTGAGGACGTCTAAAAGTTCCAAAATGCATGGGCCTAAAAGGAGATGTGAACTAACTTAAAGGTGTGTGAAATATAATGGTCCATGTAATAGAGAATAATCAGAGCCGGATGTAGACTTGAGAGGGTCCTAAACTAATTGAGATATGTGATCATTTATTTACAAGACTAAATGTTAAATGTCAGTATAGATTATGCTGTTCACTTAGACCAGTAGGCGCTATTCCACGTTGAATGCAGTCACGAAATATTATTAGTGTAAGCTGGTCAGTGGCTCTAGATAGGCCTATTTCAGCTTACGTAAAATTACCAGTAGGTAGATGGTAACACTACTGGGTGGGTTCAGTCTGTGACACCCCAGTCCATGATCGAGGGACAAGATTTGTCTGAGTAACCAGATAACTAGACTAAACTTACTTAAACTAATTTAGCTAAACTAAACGAAAACACCAACGTAAATTTACTTTGAAAATGGATAGAACAAAACTTTATTTACATAAAAATAATAAGACCTCAATATCTGACAAAAAAAATATAAACTACTTTTCTACATACAAAAAATCAATAATAAAATATATACACAAAAATAAATCAAACCCACTGATACTAAGTCAACTAAAACCCAAACAACTAAATCGAAACCCAACTGAACTGATAACTAACAACGACTTACTATACTAAACAAACCCTAATCGAACAATCCTATTAAAACCTACTATAACGCAAACAAATCAAACTAACTATCAAACTAAATTAACTAAACCACTACTACTAAACTAAACTAGACCCAGATCTAAACTAATACTCCACAATAAACTAGTCTAGATCTGCAATATTCTACAACTAGTAACTACAACAAAAGTAATTAAAACACCTTAGACCTTACTATACAATATAATTCACTCAGAATTAGTAAAAACCGACTACCGTCACTAAGCCTAAGCTAAGGCAACATTAACAAATAATACTACTAGTTTAGTAGTTACTAGATCTAGAACAGTGATTCCCAAAGTGGTCCATATGGACCCCTAGGGGTCCACGAGGACTTCCAGGGGGGTCCACGAAAGTGAAAAAAAGAATTGGGGGTCCCTGACATCCAAATGGGGGTCCACGAGAGTGGATCTCATTTAAGAAGGAATTGAGTTTAATATAAATCTCACATTAATGGAACCACCTATTATATCATACAAATATACATTATTTATACTTTATTATAGCTAGGACATTGAATATTACATACGTTATTGGAATGAAAAACATATTTTAAATTTTAATACCTCATTAAAATAGCTCAATTTTGGTCTAGAGATAACTAATATTTAACATGGCTGAATCTAAATATAAAATACGAGGTGGTATTAATTTTCAATTTTTTTCTTCTTTCCTAGTCGAACTTATAGATCTAGTGCCTATGTTTTTTTCATTTAACATTTTATGTAATGACACCATGAAACCACCTAAGCTGGAGGATCGTTGGAGACAAAGCCACCCTGATATTGAACACTCGATGATAAAGTTGAGAAAAGATCTACAATTGACAAAATATATTTGCTTTGAAATTTTAAGGAAAATATAATGGTTTGCTGTGTCTTAAAATATCTTGCAAAATTATAAAAATGACATACAATTGACGAAAAAAAATGAATGTTTTAGCCAGCCGCTAAAGTTTTTAAAACTATTTTGTGCACAAACCTGCATCTGATGTTTGCTAAGAATTCTTCTAAGCAACAAATAGTTCAAAGGTCTATATATGAACTGAGTTGTGCCTATAATAAAACATTTTTGGGCACATGTTCGTTTATTGATTGATAAAGAAATTCACGACAAAATTTTATTTTGATTTTGTGAAAACTGATAACTGACAATAAAGTCGAACACGTATTTGATGTTTTGAAGGAATCGTTCGAAGAAAAAGCAAACCTTGTAACTATTATATCAGTAGCAGTAGTAGATCATGATTGCAGGAATATCTTCAATTTGTTATCAACGCAGTTATGAGAAACTTAATACGCAATTACTTGCTCAAATGTGAAGAGAAAATGACAAGAACATTCATCAGTTGAATCACAAAGCACCAGGAGAGGACCAAATTACAGCAGAACTAATTCTCAGCACAAAGGAGTGCTTGATGTATGTGTGAACAATTGTTTTATTTTATTTAATAACTATATTTGCATAGTGTAGTTTTGTCTAGTTATAACTTCGACATAAAGAAATGTAGACTGTACAGCGTTATGTATTTGAAATTGAACTTTATTACTTCCTTGTCAAACAAGAGAGTGTTAATGTGTCATTTTTTATGATGCAGTGCTCCTATTTCTTCTCTGTGGTTCTCATAGAGCTCATTAGTTATAATGATCTTAATTTTAAAATTATTTTTCTCAATTGGGTCATTCAGTAAGTATTCCAGCTCCTTCGTTTGTGGTGGCTTTCTGAGAACAATCTATGAAAACTCTGTTAGGGCAGTGGTATTGTAGAAGAGTTCACTAAACTCTTGAGCTCTGTTGGAATATAGCTAAATATTTCTTTCTTCTAATGTAAGTCTTTGCAAACAACATATTTCTGCAAACAACATATTTCTCTATACAGCTGGCCGAGTCAACCTTGTCTGGTAATGATGTATTTTTTTTTTTATTAAAATTATTATGGCTCAAGAAATCCACGAAAAACAGCTCTTTGTGAAACTTTTTACTAAAACAACAAATCTCAATATGAAAAAAATCTCCGTAGCAATGGAAGTCGAGCTTGCAAACCTTTAAAAACAAAAAGTTTCCAATGTGTTTAGTGAAAGTAAACGATACTTTATTAACTGTTACAAAATGGGTTTAAATTTCAATTTTGTTAATAAATTTATTGTAAAAAAAATGAATTGAACTTAAAATGTAGTTTTAAATTACTTTTTCACTGCTCATGGAAATTATTTAAACAAAATGTGTAATTTGAAATTGATGAATTTTCAAAAAGTTCAATATAACTTAAACAGGGGGTCCACGGAAAACGAGAAAACATGTCAAGGGGTCCATGAGACAAAAAATTTTGGGAACCACTGATCTAGAACCTATCAACTTAAAACAGACAGTAATAAATCTAACAGACAGCTAAAACTACTAAAAGCAATCATAAATTCAGCAAATCAGCAAAACAGCAGCAAAAGCAGCAAAATAATTATAGCAGGCCGCCGCAGGTACAGAATAAAATTAAAATAATATACGTTAGACCACAAAGATCTCTACTTGTCACAAAGACATAGATTTATCTACGTACTGACCACTGGACACTGTCCTAAAAGCATGTAACATCAGCTTTTAAAGTTCTAGCCCTAACATATATAAAATTATAAAATGAGACACTAGCCTATAAAAATAGAAACATCTACAAAAATAGCTCTAACCTATAAAACAAAAATACATATAAAAAATAGCTCTGGGGGGCTCAAGCTCACATTAGGGACGAACAAAACTTTTAAAACATAAGCCTACAGAAAAGAGACATTTGTTTAAAGAAAGATACAAAAGAGCGGAGCTCGCATCTCGCAAACATGTGTATCTCATAATCTCAATCAAATCTCTGCACGCCGACAGATTTTATGGCGGGGATCAATTCTACAAATTAGCATAGAAACATAGGTACACAATTTTTTTTCCTGAATTTATTTCTTTGCCATTTATTAATTGGTATCAAATAAGATTCATTCCTTTAAAATGCAATTCCTGCATTAGAGTGCCCAAAAAGTATAAAGTCAAACGACATTACGATAATCACAAAAAGGCGTATGATGCTTACACCTTGAAAATGAATAATTGACAAGATACTTGATTTGAAAAATTGTTTTAAAGGCAAGAAACAGTATTTGTTAAACTGAACAACGACCGCGAGTCTGCAGTGAAAGTCAGCTACATTTTGTCAAACTTTATTGCTTAAAAGCCATAGCAAATCATTTAGTGAAGAAGTGTTCCCAATCGCGAAAAGGTTAAAGCATTCAAAGAAATAGCGTTAACTAGTAACATTGGCAGATTGAATAAATAACATTGTCAGTCAGCTTGTATGAATTGTGCAAATATTAAAATAGCTTATTTTAAATTCGTTTCAATGGCTCTCGATGAGTCAACTGATGTAACGGGTGTTGCACAGTTGGCTATATTCAAAAAGGCCTATGGCAGAAATCTTGAGATACATGAGGAGCTACTTGAGCTCTGTTCTATGTATAACATCACATGTGTTGTTTTTTTAAATTACAGAAGGTGATATTGCAGAACAATTTACCTTTTGTAAAGCTAGCTAGTCAAGCATCGGATGGCGCACCAAAAATGATTTGGCTTAGAAATAGTGTTGATGCAAACTGCTTGCAAAAAATAAGAGAGGTTAATGCTAATTTTAATTTTTTCAGAACATCATTCACCAAATAGTATTATGTGCAAAGCATATACAGTCCCAACATGTGCTAAGACCAGTTTCAGTAGCTATCAATTTTATTCTTGCCAGTGGCTTAAATCAACGCCAGTTTTTTAAGTTTCTGGATGACATTGGACACGGATTTGATTGTGTTCCCTACTACACAGAAGTCCGCTGGCTCTCCTGTCATAAAGTACTAAAGAGATTTTTTGCACTGAGTGAAGAAATTGTATTGTTTCTGAACATGAAAGGTGAAACTGACGAATAGGTTCAGGATTTGGCCTTTGCAGTTGATATCATTGGTCACCTGCAAGACTTGCATTTGAAACTTCAAGGTAAAGACAAAATTGGCACAACTGCGTGTGATGATGTGAAGTGCTTTCAAGCAAAAGTACGGATAAACCAAATATCAAGAGAAAACATTATTCACTTTGTAGAATATTTGTAGTATACAAATAACAAACTAGTGTTTAAGAGGGAAGACATATTAAGAACTCTTTATTACGTAAACCACTAGCGGTGTTGCACTGACGCGCTAGTGTGCAAATGTACATATAATACTGTTATGACCTGTAATGCGCACCGCCATTCAGGCTAGTGCACAAATTCGCACCTCTAGTGAACGGACTAGAACAGGATATTGACATGGGAGAATAACGATTTCCGCCCACGTTGAGAGTCAAGATGAAGAGACAGTGTTAAATGTAGATCCTGTTTTGTGTTACTGTGATGTCATGTAAATAAACACCTTATGTCTCGTTGAGTTGCCTTCCTTGAAGTTATTACATTGGTGTCAGAAGTGAGGATTATAGGCAACTCAACGAGAGGAGGTAGGCTTTGATTAAAATGACATATTCGAAGCTATTACATCAGCTCTCAATTACACAGCTGAGACAAGAGCTTCGGGACCGAGATTTAAAACCCTTCGGTAGCAAGGAAAGGATTACAGATCGTCTGCGACAAGCATTGATTGAGGAAGATAAAGATCCGGAGACCTACCAGTTTGAAGTTGAACCTGGGATTGGGGATGTCATTGGCAAGATCCAGGAATGTGGGGATGCATTTAAGGAACAATTGAGCACGATAAGGATCATGATGGAGAACATGAGCAGGGACATGATGTTGAACGTAGATGAAAGTGTATTGGAAGTGGAAGAACAAATAGACCAAAGTGATCATATGGTGTCGCAACCGAAAGAAGGAATAAACTCGTTTGTGAAAGGGCAGCTGCCTGGTCAGGACTGTGGCTGCACAAACAGTGGTGATGTAGGCGCTGGGGATTGAAGCGCTGTCTGTGACTGTGTTGTGAGCAAGTCTGACGGTGGTGACTTTCAAGGCGAGGAACGTGACAACGATTGCTGCGACGATCTCACTGGGATATACCGAGTCGAAAGGAAAGAGATGAATGAAGGAGCTGAAGTCTGTTTTGTGCCTGAAACGTTTGTTCCTGATTTAGCTACAGCGAGTACCTCAATGAGCCGGACAGACCAAGACAACGTTGGGTCTGCGTCCAAGCCTGTTGCTATGGACCTTAAAGACCTCTGCCTATCTGCCGGTGCTCATGAGAGAAATTCGAGGCTTGACAACTGTATCCAGAGGTTTGGCATGAACTGTACGTGCTGCGCATCACACAGGGAATGTGGATGCCAAGAAAAAGATCAACAAGGCATGTCTTCTTCTGCCACCATCATCGACATTGGCATAGATGAATGTCAATCAACCCACTTTAAATCTGAGCTGTCGAGAGGAAGACATCTTCCATTTGAACTTGAAGAGACCTATCTCCTGGACGTGAGACTGTTACCTGAGGATGAATGCGGCATATCGGACTTTGTTTGCAACGTGGTTGCATGTGAACCTGCAGCTTCCATGAAAGGCGTCTGTCAGGAGGGTCTGCTAAAACAGCGTGTCCGATCAACGGCTGTGCTGACGAAAACAGGGCTCGACACTATCTCTCTGTGTGTCAAACGGCCACGTCATCGTTTCAACAACAGCCTGGTCAACTGGAGAAAGAGAAAACGGTACTGGAGGAAAACAATGCGGATGGCTTTGTGGGGATCACCCTACCTGCCGCCTGAGAACCCCCACTGATCGACCTCCACCTGAACTGTCAAACCTCAGCTGCAGTGTTTCTTTTCGAGACGAAAAGTGCTAAGACGGGGGCAATGTTATGACTCTGTAATGCGCACCAGCCATTCAGGCTAGTGCACAAATTCGCACCTCTAGTGAACGGACTAGAACAGGATATTGACATGAGAGAATAACGATTTCCGCCCACGTTGAGAGTAAAGATGAAGAGACAGTGTTAAATGTAGATCCTGTTTTGTGTTACTGTGATGTCATGTAAATAAACATCTTATGTCTCGTTGAGTTGCCTTCCTTGAAGTTATTACAATACTATTATGTTACATCTCTCTTCTTTAATTTAGAAAATCTATTTATCAGAATAACTAACAAACTAACTAGTCAACTAAATGTCAATTCACAAATCTTGGGTTTGTTAACTACTCTGCCTGAGCGTGTTACGTAAGGTTCATGAGATCTAGAGGTGTTATAAGAAGCAGTGTGTAGTGGCGGCTCCATATCTAGCGTAGTTTGTAATCTTGAACTCTCTACGTGTTGTGGCTCCAGTTGTTCTGACATGTCATCTGGAAAGTCATAATTATTGTCACATATATTTGCTTTCTCAGAAGACTTTCGGATGTGTTTTCTGTTTCTTCTGTACATCTGATTTCCACTTTTGACATTATAAGATCTAGGCTTAGAATGCTTGGAAACTATTGTTCCTGGCTTCCACTTTGAATTAAGTTGCATTCTGACTGCCGTTCCGTCTTGTAGTGGATTATGACTCTTAATATATTTTGCGACTTCGTTTTCAATGGACAGAATTGCTTGATTTGAAATTCGATTTTTAAAAGTTATTAATAGTTATTAATTAACTTTAGTTTTGAAAAGCTTCTTTCACATGATACCACGTAGATATGCATTTGGCAAGAAACAATAAAAGGCTTAAATCTAAGGCTGGTAGAGATTCGTTGAGGTCCTTCAAAACTTTGCTGCCTGTAGATGTCTTCTAGTTCACATATCTTGTCGTCTGGCTCAGTATAAAAGAGATAGATGCACTCAACATTAACCTCTTGTTCTTTATTTTAATAGTGAATCCGGCATCTTAAATTACTTCCTGATATTTCCTTATCGTTAAAACTTATTTTCCTGTTTCATTAACATACTAGTTTGATTTAACAACACTTTAATTTGAAGGTACTCTTGTGTTTTGTTGATTTTTTTTCCCTCAGTACATCTGCCAACAAGAAATTCAAACAATGAAATGTATGCATGTATTCACAGACAGTTTTCTTTGCGCTGCTCCTCTAGTGTTTGGATTTTCAGAGCGACGGCAAAGATTTTCGCCGTCACACTTTCATAAAAATGTTCTTTCATGGGTCTAACAGCAACCCGATGAGCACACCAGAGAGTTATTCATATGACACTCTTATCATTAATTGGAATATCCCATCGATTGGTAAAAGCGGCAAAGAAAGAAAACTTTTTTCTAGAAAACTGAGAAAAATATATGTTAGAAGCATGCTCTGATTAAGAATTTTTATAAAAAATTAAATAAAATGTACATGTGACAAAAAGAAATTTCGCCCACTTTAGGTATCACTCGGGTCTAGGCATTTAATTGATTTATTTTATCATCTTATCTTTACTCTCCTAACTTAGCCCATATGGCTATAAAAATCACTAGGACCACCCCTACTACCATCACCCCCTTTTTCTCTAGGCATCGATGTCACATCATATCTTTCTAATCTGACACAGGTCTAGCAAGTCTATCGACAGGAGTAAGCTCTCCTTTCTTATCTGGACAACATCCATTGCGGTGTCTTTGTTGTATTCCTTGGACGGAGTTGTCCCCTCCTCCTCTTTCACTTGTTGACACCTTCACCCTCCCCTGTCGGAAGGAACGGGTCACTTCGAAGAATCAACTCGACATCACTGACCGTCTCACGCATCTAATCTCTATTTTCCCAAACAAACAGTCTCGGTCGTGTGGCCATATGGGAGATACAAAGGGACACGAGTCGGCCGTTCCTAACAAGTGCCTATCCATGTGTTTTTCTCCCGGAAACGATCAAGGTCAAGCGATAATCTATTTACCTAAAGACGGGCAGTCTGGACACCTGGGAAGCCCCACCTCCTTATGCACGCGTGTAAAAGATACAGGATTTCCTATTTTCATGTCATTTCTATCTGGAGAGCTGAGAGGGAAGATACATATCTCTGTTTGAGCTTACTTATTCATTTATTATATTCTTACATTGGATTTGGTGCTTTTATTACAGGCAACTCCTACTGGAAGCCCTATCTTCGTAACGCTGTTACCAGACTGCTGACACCAGATCTGAAGATACCAGCCTTACCTACTACACTCAAGAGTCCGACCAACAATCGCTAGCTAGAGACCCGTCACTGCAGCTACGTATCGTTGGACTGTCCCGTGCGCTAGGATCAATCACGCCAGCCCACCCGCAGACAACGTCAGCATCAGCCATACCAGTCTCGTCAGAGCAGCATAGGACTTAAAGCTAAGCAACCAGCCTATTGACATTCAGACCACTTGGTTATCATATCTTATGATGATAGTTTCATTTTATGTAAATTGTTAAGCCCCATCCTAACCCTGTACAGCACTTTACCTTTACTTATTTTTCTCTATGTAAATAAACTGTACATATGTTTACTTAAAAAGTATTTTTTTGCCTGCATTCATAACGCTGTGCCTGTAGCTCTATGTGCAAGTAACTTTTTTTTTGCATCGCTCCCTTGTGATCTTAGAAGTTATTATTTCAGCACTGGGTCATATTTGAATAACATTTCCATAATCCAAAGAAAAAAATTCCATTATTTATGAAAAGTCTTCTTCAATTCGCCACTATGTCCCAACTTTTGTTTTGCTAGAAACAATGCGGCAGTAAGCAATCTATAAGTGCAAGATATCCTCTGTTTTATCATCTATACGTCAATCATAGCTATGACTTGCCTGTCAATTGTTTTTGAAGCCTAAATCCGGCTGACTTATTGTTCCAAATTTGAAAGTATTTCATGCCCACTATCAAACAAGAAAATCTTGCTATTGATTTTTCCCATTAAAAGTTTATTCAACCATTCCTATGCTTTATGATCTAGCTTCTGACACTTTTCAAAGTTGATATTTATTTATTTTATTGGAAATGTGCACCCTATCGGGTGTCACCTGGTACGGACCGCACCCCCGCACCCACTTAGTGACGCCACTGCGGAGGACTAACTTTTTGTTTTAGTAAGTGAAAGTGCTACTAAAATTAACGGGCCCAAAATATGAGTACGTGTATGTATCGGGCGCATTATGAAGTCATATCATATCATATCAAGTCAAAAGTCTATGTCGGGACATTGTGATGCTCAGGTTTAAAAAAAAGGCTTCCAGAGGGCGAGAGAACGAGAGCGAGACAGAAAAGGAAAATGAGAGAGGGCCGTAAAATGTCATTGTTACCCGTAAAATGTCATTGTTACCCGTAAAATTTCATTGTTACCCGTAAAATTTCATTGTTACCAGTAACATTTTATTGTAACCCTTAACATTTCAATGTGATAGCAAAAACTTCACGGACTAAAAATTTGCCAACGTAAAAGGGAGCAGCTTTGTGACGTCCTTCATCACCTTCAATTAACCTTTAGTCTGTTGGAACGTTGGGGCACAACGTTGACCGTCATTCTCCATTTCTATCTGTCTTTTGCCTTGAATAGAATCTCATTCAATGACCGGTTGTCAAACTTGAATGCTCACATAACAGTTTGTCTAATTTTTTTTTTTTTTGCTATATTACTATTTCCTACGGTGCGCTATCCTGTTGGAAAGAAAAAAATGTTCATTACATACTGACAATGAAAGTCAAAGTTTTCGCCCAGTTATCATGATGGAGAAATTATCTCACTGTCTGAACCCCACATGAAGTCAGTACATTTTAATCACAATCGTTACGGAAACCCGTCCAATCAATCAGTTCTCCAACGATTGGCAGATCTCAACTTTTTATGACTCTCCAGCAATGGCTGCATCGATTTCAACGTTTCCACTTTACCGTTTTCTTCAATGACTAGCAAACAACAGCGTCAAATTTACTTGTCTGAAGAGAACTTACTTTTTTGTGTTTCAAAAAAAGTGTTTTATATTTTACTAAAGCTTTTCTATGCATGGCTTTTGTTCTTCAATCAGCTGTTCTTTATCATTTTGTCAAGCGATTTATTCCGCCAAACTTTCGCCTGGCCCTGGCCAGATGGTTATCAACTTCCATTGAAAGCGATGCGTCATTTTATACTATACTACCTAGATATGTGAAGTGGTCTACCGTTAAGGGACTGTCCGTTTACGATGATCCTTGGGGGCTGAGTAGGTTTTTATGGGTGACTTCTGGAAAATGACTTGTGTTTTCCCGAGGTTTATAAATAAACTCAACCCTCCTATATGGCTCTGAGACATGGACACTATATAGAAAACAGCTAAGACTCCTTGGGTGCTTTCACCAAAGATGCTTGCGCTCCATCATGGACATACGATGGCAAGATCGCACTACAAACAGCGATTTCCTTGCGAACGCCGGTATGGACAGTATAGAGGGACTTCTTATGGTCCGACAGCTACGCTGGGCAGGGCACGTATCCCGTATGGGAGACGAACGTATGCCAAAGGCAGTCTTTTTTGGTGAGCTAAAAGGTGGTCGACGTAACAGAGGCGCCCCACGGAAACGCTTCAAAGACCAGCTTAGGCGTCAACTTTCCTTGGCTGACATAGAAGAGAGCACCTGGCTGCATGCGGCGTCGGAACGAGACAGCTGGGACTGCACTAATCTTCGGACTCGAAGACAAGCCTATTATTATTATTATTATTATAAATAAACTGAAAGAGACGGCAGCGAATGCTAATTCGTTGACCGCGTTTTGGAGATAATGTTCATTGTGAGCTAGCAGGGCGAAATCATCGCCATAGAGAAGCTCCGTTATGACCATCTCCTTTGTTTTTGTATGGAATAGTAGACGTCGAAAATTTAAAAAATTGCCGTATGAACAAAACCGTGCAATCAATGCCTCTTTGAACACAGCACTATGCCAAAGAAGATAGCGAATAGAGTAGGGTCAAGAACACAGCCCTGCTTCACGCCATTTTCTATTGGGAAGTGATCAGACAGGTCACCATTGTGTCAAATCCTGCCTTTTTGACCCACATGAAACTGCGTGGGCATCCGAGCGTGGCCGAAATCCTCCACAAACCATCGATACTGACCGTGTCGAAAGCCTTGGTGAGGTCCACAAAGGCAGCGTATAGGTTTAGGTTCTGCTCTTTGCTTTTTTCTTGTAATAGTCGCAGAACAAATCGCTCCGCCTGCCTACAATGTCTACCAAGCGGTGGTTTCCTCAAACTTTTTATATGGATCTGAGACATGGACACTATATATACAGAAAGCAACGATTTTACAGAGCGATTTTATTTATATTGCTTGTGCATAATTATATTCAGGTATCTAACCACTAACACTTATTTTTTAAAATTGTCTACTATTGCAAAGTACATTTTCCCCACTTAGGTGACAACCCCCTTTTGCGGTCAACCCCTTTTGAGAATTAACCTCTGATATTGCCTAGATCAGGGGTAGGCAACCTTTTTGTATCGATGGCTGCATTAAATAAAATTTTGGGAATATATACCCAAATAATGTGAAAGTTTAGTTGCAAAGTTAAATTGTGTAAATATAATTTCTGGCACCCATAAGACTCCAGCGGAAGAACTGACTAGAACTTCTCTTTCAGGTCGTAATTTGCTTGGAGTTGTGTATCTGGAGCTGAATCATCTTCTGCGCTAAATGAACTGATTGTATTGACAACTTGTTCTTGACGTCGTCAAATTTGCTTTTATAAATTCCACAATTAAGGAATCCAAATAAGTCTTCTGTGTTCAACCATTTCACAAGAAATAGTTTCACCTTTCAGGAAAGGAAAATAATAAACCTATTTACACTTGCCTATAGAAATGGAAAGCTTTGTTTGAAAAGATTTAACATGCATGTGCAAACAACACATTGCAACAGTAATCATGAAAAACATGAAGTCTGTTTTCCACTCTTCATTAGAAGGTCCTTCAAGCAACATAACACATTTCTTCCTTGATATTTTATATTCTTCTCACTACCTTTCCCATGCTAAGCCAGCGGATGCATCGGAAAAGTTTGTTTTTAAATCTTTAGGCAGGCCTACTTTTAGCTGTCTGTGGTCAATACCGTCAAGACCCCTAGCCCTGATAAGTTTGATAACTATGATGTGTCGTACAATATTGTATTGTTATCTTATGCAGCTTTTGTGCAGACTTTCCTGTTTAGAGTTTATGGTTGAGATATAAGTGTGTGGCATTTTACGTCTCGTGAGGCGATCTTTTCCCTTTGCAACTTCTTGTGTGACTAAAGAGGCCAATCCTTGATACACAGCTGCGGTTGCAGGTTGGGCATATAAAATCACCAGGTGGAGCTACATTTTCAGCCTTCTTTCTGCTTCTGTTGTGTATGGCATCTGCAATCCGATATCCTTCTCTTATGCTCTCTTTCCATGTGGATCTATCCAGTGCTACCTTTTCCCAGCTGCTAGTGTCGATTTTAAATAGCTTCATGTCACGTTTGCACACATCTGTATACCGTAAAAGTGGGCGACCTGCGGCTCTCCTGCCTTCAATAAGATCGCCATACAGTATAACTTGTGGTAGTCTACCTACTGGCATTCTGCGAACGTGGCCGAGCCAGCTAAGGCGTCTGCTGCTGATAATAGAGCGGATGTCCTGGCATCCTGCTCTTTGTAGCACTTCCTCATTTGTTATCTTATCTTGCCACCTTTAAAATAAGGTTGAGATATGCTTTATTTAAAATAAAAATATTTTTCTCAGTCAAAGATTGACCTCTATCAATTGTTACACTTGCCATCTTGTTCCAAGCCTACCCAACACTTAACAAAGTCCTTCATAACATTGAATAAATAATGGCATGAGATTGTGTCTTTGACTGAGTTTATTGAAGTATAGCCAATAAGAATAATAATATCTTCGATTGCTTGAAAATTTTTATAATGACACAGTGTCAGGTTATGTAATTGTTGTGTTGTTAATAGCTGAACACACATAAGGTCCCGAGGTTCAAGCTGACAAGAAACAAAAAAGTCATTCACACACCCCCACAATTGTGCAGAGAGTAACCAACTATGTAGATGATTTAAATAACAAAAATTATGAATTTAATTGTATGATACTGATCTATGAATATGTGCAATGAGAATGATACATGATAAATATATAATATAGATAGTTAATACATAATATATATATAGATACCTAAATTATGTTACAGCTAGAGATATTATTCAATCATCATACATAAGCACCTTGCTACTGATAATAAATTGGCATCACTGATTTATATAGATATTTAGAATTATTTTTAATATATGTGCATTATACTGTTGACACCTGATTTATGTAGCTAATCATGCGGGCCACATAAAAAACTCCGGCGGGTACCATTTGCCCACCCCTGATCTTGATCATATAGAGGCCTATACATTCTACACGCATTGTAGTAGGCTATCACCTGTATCAAAGATAAAAATAACTCGAATCTGCCTGTCTAAACAAGTAGCAGAAAACGCTAGGCCTACACTCACATAGTCCGAGTTCAACTAGATCTAGAACTTTTATTACAATAAACACGTTATGATAGATTAATATTGATGTAGTCTCGGGGGATTATTAATAATATCTGTAGAATCTATCTAGAAACGTATATATTTTTATACATCGCCCATCTTTCTACCTCTAAATTGTAATAAAGAAGAATAGAAGCTAGCTATACCAATGTTGGTTTCATAGACATAAATATATATAGGTTTGTAGCTGGTCTAGAGATCAATAACAAACTGAAACAAGCGAAGTGTGACAAATGCCTTATTATAATCCTCGTTGATAAGCAGTTTGCAGTTTGTTTAAAAATGGCTGCCAGACGAATAAATCAACACATTTCTAAAAGTTTGTAAGCCCATACTAGATCTGTCCATATTGCTCCATATCTTAGTTATTGTTTGATCAAAATCTTGATAATTTAATCTAGATCTGACCAGATATTTAGACTCTAAATCTAGATTTAGATCTTATATACTTATCATGTATAACTTATAGATCTAGATCAGTATAATATAAAGGGGTAAATCTAATTAATCTAATTTAAGATTCAAAGTCTAAGCATGCAATTCATCATGTATAGTCATGTAGGATTTGTAGGCGTAGGCTATAGGCCTACTAGATCTATAGTATATACTAGCTCTAATCAGTCTAGTGTACGCCTACTCTAGCCTAAGCCTAATGTAATAGTTGTAAAAGTCTATTTGTATACTCAGGCCTCAGGTTATATTAGGACTATATATATATATATAAAGTTTCCCCTTCAGACCTTGCGATCTATGGGGCAGATGATGTTAAGGTCATCTGTTTCTTTGGCCAACGGTTAACGAGCAGGGTGTAATGTGGCCAGCACAACGACCAACCGCCTTTACTTTCCCCAACTAAAGTCAGGTACCCATTAGAGTTGGGTGGACTCAGGGGCGCCCTAAAAATCCCGATGTTCAAAATCCTAGTCTTCACCGGGATTCGAACCCAGGACCTCAGGTTCGGAAGCCGAGCGCTTAACCATTCGACCACCGCGCCCCCCATATATATATATACTAGGCCTATATTATACTATTATTGTTATAATTATAGATCAATCTATATTCTAAGCTTAGACCTAGAATAGACCTAGCTTATAGACCTATAATTTAAATTTTAAGCTAATTTAATACAGTCAGCATTCACATTGCAAAAAAAAAAACTCATAAAAAACAACAACAACAAATCTGTGACTGTTGACGTGAAGCAATATATATATATATATATCTTCTAGATACGTCTAGATTGAGTCTGATTGACTATATCCTATACTCTTAAGCGAGCAATTCTTGTATATATATATATTTATTTATTTATAAATTTTATTTCGAAAACGGCTCTAACGATTTTCTTTAAAATTTCAAGGTATGTGCGTGTTAGTGAGAAAAAAATTCTGAACTCATTGGCCACATCGGGAAAACTCGAGTTCGACCGTTATTTCGATATGAAAATGTCTCAATTTAATTTTGGTCAGAATAATTTATGAATGAAATGGAAAATTTATGAATGAAAGTTTTCCATGATGTAAACGGGAAAAACGCTGCTTACGTCACTAGGCTTACAATGCAAACAAGAACGAGTTTTAAAGTATCAATGGACCTAATTAAACATTTGCGCACCATCTAATTGAAGATTGATTTATTATAGAACTATGGAAGGAAAGTAATGAAATTAAATGTACCGATGTATGATTAGTTATTGCGTTTTAAGTGCTTAATAAATTGTTTACACTTTAATTGCGTAGAGCGGTGTAGATTCCTCATTAATCTTCGGATTTGATGTCAAGCCTTATTATAATTATAATTTTGCTGGTAAAATTATGACCATGTGTTCATGCTTCAGTGTCTAATGTCCCGTACCAAAACAAAGGAAATGGTGATTACACAGCTGCTCTACTGCTCCTTACTTTCTCACACTGAACAAGATATCTAAACTTGGGGTTACCGTTAGGGCGTGGTGACGAAAGGCCCAGGAGATATATGAATGGAGGGATGTGTAAGAGCAGGCCATATCTTTCCATGGGCTGTAGCACCAGTAGCAGTAGTATATTACCTTTCTTAGTATAAATTATTTAACCGAGCAAGGCTCGGCCACCTGATATTATATATATATATAGAGCCCTCGAGTCACTAGACCTAGATAAACTTACTTCTAAAGTCTACTATGTGACTATACTATAGGCTACTATATGTATATAAATGCAGATTAGTAATAATAGATTTTATTAAATTTATTCTATATATTCTTGAATCTATTGATATAATTCTCTTCATGGCTCTAGAGTTTGGACATAAAAGAAGAAATAAAGGAAAGATCACTCTTTTATTTATTTTTTATTTAGGCCTATTACCCCACAAAAAAAACAAGAGGGAGGGTGAGAACAAGTAATGTTCACCCATCACTACAGATGGATGCCTCTTCGAGCGGTTTGCGTGCTGGAATGTCGTTTGGATTTATCAATAGTCACGGGCTCCAACCCTGCCCGCTCCCATCCCCCTTCGTCCTGCGGGAGGGTTTGGACTAGGAAGAAAAATATCTTCAACTGTGAAGGAACATCCAAAATATGTTAAAACATTTTACAAATAAACATTTTACATACACTAAATAGCAGGGCCAGACTTAACCCTTGTGAGGCCCTATGCGGAATGGATTTCATGGGTCCAAGTTGGGTAGGGAAGCGGATACGATGTACCAAATGTTGAAATCCAGACCAACACTTGGAACACCCTTTGTACAAATACCCTTTTTTGCCAAGAGATCTTTTACTTTTTGAAAAATCAATTATATTTCTCTTATACATCACATGCTGTAATACTCATTTGAAGATGTTTTCAAAATTGAAACGCCTCTACCCTAACCCTAAATCCTGGCTGTGCTTGTCTGCAAGTCTCAGATTTTTGCTATCAAAATGACTACACTTATTTCTACTTCATAGATTCATTGTAATTGATGCACATGAGTATTTCAATTCCTACTTGAAGTAAAACTTAATTAAGCTATTGAGGTAGAAACATACTGTAAAAAAATAGACATTTAAACCATTTTCATGGGCTGTTCCATACTGAAAATATTAACTTTAATAACATTAAAAATAAAATGACAGTGTGTTATTAATTATAAACAAAATTGTTTTTCAATTACACCATGAGGTGTGTAAGCCTTTAATATGAAAACAAATATCTATGATCTGCAATGGGTAATGCTGCATTATGTAGTAAGTAAAGTAAAGTTCCCCTTTCAGACCTTGTGGTCTTAAGGGCAGATGATGTAAAGGTCATCTGATTCTGTGGCCCACAGTTAACGAGGGTGTCATGTGGCCAGCACAATGACCAACAGCCTTTCCTTTCCCCAACTAATGTCAGGTACCCATTAGAGCTGAGTGGGCTCAAGCGGTATTTGATAGATATTCATACATCGAATAAATCCGAAGATATTCTTATAATAATTAAATAATAAATTTTTAAATGTTGTATAGTTTACACTACACAAAATAATATGCAATTTCTTTAAATTTTTAAGCATTGTATTAAATAATATTTTGATGCTACAAATTACTATAAATTTATGGATGATGTAGAGTCTTTTGAAACAAAATTACCATTATATGTATCATTTTGTCATATAATATTCTTAAATATTTCTTTTCTTTCTATTTTTTTTAACAGAATATATACAACCATTGTGCGATTAGAAAAACTTTAACTGAAATACATTTTAGATCTATATTTGTGAAGCCTTAAAATGGTAAGAATAATTTGTTTTTCATATAGATCCATGTGCAATAAGAGATTGTAAATAACATGCATAAAGCTAATAATGTCATTGTTTTTAATGATCAGTTTGAGCCAATTTTGTTAATGACATTTGTTGTAAATAAAATGTTTGAGTTTATGTAAAAATATTTCTACACATACTTTATTAATATTGAAATAAATCTATGGTAGGCAACTCAATAAGGATTAAGCAGTAAAAGATGAAATTATCTTATAGTATAGCCTTTCAGTACACAGTCTTTTCTGTCAAACTTTTATCCAAACCAATGTCTTTCTTTCCATTGTCGCTCTTTAAGTCCACAATCCAGTTCTCAGATGTTTCTTTCTTTCTAGCTGATTTAGGCAGAAGAAAGCTTAATTCTCTTTAGTAACAGTGTGTTCCTGTCCAATTTTGAATAGTTGCGCTGGTGCTGTGGACAGAATGACACCAATATATAAGTGCATCTTCAAAATATCTTTTCTGTGACTGTTTTAAGAAGATAAAAGTAACACATTTTTGGTTTTGATTTTGTGATTTTGTTAGGATAGCCCTAGAGACATCCAAAACCAGATTACAGTTAAACTAACAGAGGATGGCTTGAATCCTGTGTCCAGTGATTTGGAGAAATTATTATTTCTATGGAAACTTTATCAACAGCTGAAGGTAATGGAGAAGATTTATTCAGTTTAGAAACAAAAAGCCATTGTAAAATAGCAGAAGTGAAATTCTGAAATGTCGTCTTAATTTCTCTTGCAATGTTAGTTACACAGCTATGGATTATCTTCCTTAAATAAATAAACTGTGTTTTAATGTGGTTTTTTTTTTCATTAAAAGTTCAACAATGCAAGCTAATATCTTGTTTGAACATTTTAATAGGATGAATTACAAATATCACGCCAGAATGAAGCTAAAATGAAAGAAGCCCAAGCAGAAGAGATGAAGGAGGTAGAAAGCTATGTTGAACACATTCGGCAACTTTCAGATGATAGAGAAACTCTTATTCAAGACTTGGAAAGTGAAAATGAGGCATTGAAAATTCAAATCTGTCATTTAGAACAGGAAACTAGTAGTGAGTTGTTGAATGGTTGTACTACATATCTCACTTTGTGCTACACTAATTAAAATATAAATTAAAGTTCATTGTTCTTTTTTTTTGGTTTCAATGTGACTTTACTAAATCTTTTTGACTTCCAGTGAAGCATAGTGCCATTAGAGAATGGGTTGCATGAATCAGCCAGTAAAACCAACAACTTAGCAAAGTTAAAATCATTGATTGACTAGATTGACACATGAAATTCATAGGGCATAATCATCTTCTTTTTTGAAGTAATGTCTGTATTATACAAGATAAGAGTACATTGTCATCACACTATTTTTCTGGGCTATTCCCCTCAGTTGGGTTTGTGTCCCTCCTGCTGTCTTTGCTTCTTGTACATTTGATCATCTCCATATTGCATTGGTCTTCAGCCTTTCTCTTCCCTATAGGTTTCAATCAAGTTCCAGTTTTTTGCAATATTTTCCCTTGTTCTCTGCACTGTCTCTACAATCTAGCCCCATTTACATCTTTTGATTTCTTGTTCTATTGGATGTTTGCTGTTGTTTCAAGCTTGTGTTTGGCCAACACTCATTATATGTCACAAACATTAGCTGGTGAATGACTGGAGCTTGTCTGTACTGCAATTGTACATGTCTTGGACTTTTGATCTGATTTTTAACATCAGCATCTGTTTCTTCCTCTTTGTTGTTGATGCTTTCAATATAAACTATAAGCTGTCAGTTTTTACTAGGTTTTCTTCTTGGAGATGAAATTTTGTTTCCTGGGTTTTATTTATTCTCTTCACCTCAGTTTTCATTTTATTGACTTTTAAACCATGCAGTTTTTTTAGTTTCTTAAATTTTTTTCTGTGATTGTTTTGTGAAAGAAGGCAGACATCACCATCAAAATACAGATCCTCCACCTGTTTTGTCATTGCATGTCTGTGTTGCCAGCTGCTGACTCTCTAATTATTATTTATGAGGTTATAAGAGGTAGTCCTTTTTTTTTTTATTTGTAGCCACAGCTCAAGCAGAAATAATAGAAATGCTGTCAGAACAAGGACTGTCTGAGATTGCTAAGTCACCCCCAGGAGAGCAAATAGCTTACCTGATTGTAGAGAGAACACGCTTGTTAGAGGAAATAGAGAAGCACAGAAGTAACTCCAGAACAGATGATGGCAAAAACTCAAACATTGAACAACTGTTGGAACAGGTATAAATAGCTTTGTGAACCTGTACAACTTGTTTTCATTACTTTAAAGCTTCTTCTATTTATTTTTTTCAATATATGGGGTTCCAAATAGGAACACATTGACCAGGGGCCTATTCTTACAATTTAATATTTTGAGAGTCTATTAATTCATTACCTTACTTATTCTGCACAACTAAATTTATTTGTCTTCTTCTTCTTTTTTTTTTATAATCACATAGGAAAAATATTTCTAATGAAAATGTTTTATACAGTGGTGGGGCATTTAGTTTTTGTTGTGTTTTGTTTTTTAAGGAAAGAGCAGAATTTGAACAAGAACTAAACCAACAAAGAGAAAGTGATAAGATACTTCGAGACCAACTGAAACATGAACATGAGGAAGAAATTAGTGCACTGATTGAAGAGAATGGAAAACTTGAAGATGATTTGCAAGATGCTGAAATGAGGGTAACTGAAGATTGCATAAAATGAAATTTAAATATTGATAAAAATAAAAAAAAAACGAGATCTTTTTTTGGAGACAGCTGATGAGAGTAACATTAATGTAGTTTCTCTTTTCTTAGACTTTTATGTCACCATAAAACACATAATATGGGCATATAAATGATTTTTTTAGCAAGGGGGGGGGGAGAACCACCACCACCCCCCCAAAAAATCCTGGCTTCGCCCATGTAACCTAATATCAAACAGATAACCTAAAATTGCTTGGGAATTAATGTTTTAGAGCTAAACATTTAAATTCACTAAACTTTGTATAAGTTTATATATTTTGACCTGGAATAAAGTCCTTATTTTTTTTTGATACCAAAAAAAGTTTTATACAGACAATGATTGTGTTGATAATTTTAACCACTCTTTGTCCTAGCAACTAGTAAGAAAAGCTTTGTAAAACATCTAAGTCCTATTGTTTCAGATTAAAACATTTTTCTAGTAATAAAAATGAATTGAAACAAACAAAACTTATTTTTTATTGAACTTTTTTAATACAAAATAGATTCAAAGGAATTATTTTTATTTTGTTCATATGTTTTTCTTGTTCTTATTCTACCTCTAATCTGACTCTAACCTTGACACATTGTTTCCACTACTTACTGAAAAATTTTATGTTCTCCATCAATGTTAAATTTTTAAAAATATTAAATAGGAAAACAGTGTTCATTTTTAATATATTCCTGACCTGGGCTCTTTCTTATTTAAGATTTCTCAACTTAAGGCTGAATTGAACAAGTACACAGAAGGAGATGAACTGGAGACCAGTGGGCAAGGGAGATCACTTCAGTTATTTGGAAGGGAGGATATCAAAAGACTGGAAGAAGAAAGAAATGAGTTAAACAGAGAAAAAGAAGATATGGAGAAAGAGATGGCTGAGATAGAAAGTGATAGAGCTGATTTTCAGAAAGAGAAGGATAGCTTTGAAAAGGAAAAGAAAGCATTTGAGAAAGAAAAGTATGCATTACATTTCAGTTGAGTAACATAGAATATATATATAATCATGCTTTCCCAGAAACTTATTCACTACATTACTGTTCTGTACCTATACAAATATCAGTCGATTAATAGGTATATATACGCATGTATATTACTAGATATTTTAGGGGATAATATTTTCCTTTCAGATCCTTAAGACTTCTTATTTATTTTTTGATTGTGTAAAATGTACATTTAACATTGCATACCATACTCAGTATGCACTTGCCCTATAGTATCAATAGAAATTTGACTTTATCTGCTTGTGAAACGCTTCTCTGCCCAAGTGAAATTCCCACTAAATAGTTGCTATTATCAATCAGGGATTCAAACTTGCATACTTTAGGGTGGTATCCAAGCAAAGAAGAGAATAATCATATTCCCATGCTTCCTCCTCAGTAGTGCTACCGTCTATGAAGCCCTCTGACCTGCTTACATGCATATTACTGGTTTCTCCCAACATTTTTGTTTTGTTTTTCTTCTGCCTTAGTTCTATAGCTAGTACACAATTCCCTTTTCCTCTGAAATTCTGACAAGATGACCCTCGAATCCCAACCTATTCTGCTCTTTTTTTATTATTTTTTTTTTGTGTCATCATAGATCAGGTTTCATATAGATTCTATAGTTGCTGGTGTATATCCACCATCCAAATTTCATTTTGTGTAGTTCCATATTTTCCTTTCCCAAATAAATAGGCCTACAGGTGTTCTGTTGCATTCTTACAGAAATGATGTTTTTGTATTCATGAGATTGTTTCTCCAGCTATTCTTTACAGAACTAATGTCATTCAATTATTTTTTATTTTTTCAAACAAAGTTGTCAATAGTTTGAATAGTTTTTACTTCTGTTTGTTCGTCTTGTCATACTCCATTTGACCTGCCTATTGAAAAGTATCTTCTAGTTAGCATATTAATATATTAAACATTTTTACAAAATGGGTTTCCCAAAATCTAACAATTTTTTTTTTTTTAATTTTTTTTAGTGTATGTGACCCTGGTAACATTTCACTTTGAACACTTATTATAGACTCAACGTTAATGATTAAAAATAATTGATTGAAAAGAGAAAAAACAAGTATCTACTTTATTTCAGTCGTTAAATGATTAAAGAAATAAATGTCATTACAGGTCTCAATTACTCAAAGAAATGACAAGACTAAAAGCTTTACAAGAAGAGCTAGAAACTGAGAGAGATGAGTTAGAACTTGAAAAAAAAGAGATGGAAAAAGAAAGGAAAAGTGTAAAAGAACAAAAGGAAGAATTAGAAAATAAGAAACTAGAAAAGGAACACAATGCAATGACTAGTCAAAAGTCAGTTGATGAGACAGATGAAAAAGATGGTAAGTATTTTTGTTTTAGGAAATCAAACTTATTAAAAATTGGTAAAGTAATAATCCTCTCAATACATAGCAAGTATCTGTCCCTGGCAAAATTTTCAGCTCTGTTTTGTTGAGATGGCTTCAACAGTCTGTAGACTAGGCACTCAGAGAATAGCAAGCAGGCTTGTTCAGAAGAGGAAGATCATGTTCAGAGTAGATCTTCGTTCTATAAAGTCTTGAGTACCAACAATAGTTAGCGATCAGTTTCGTAGACTAAAAGAAAGCATTTGATAGAGTCCATCGTGAATCACTATGGAAAATAGTTAGAGAATATGGCATCCCAGAAAAATTCATCAATCTAGTTGCTGCATAACATCAGAAGAAGAAACAACCAAGTTTTTTTTGCATCGAGACAGGTATGAGACAGGGTGTATCTTAACTCGATTCCTCATCCTCCTAGCCATTGACTACATAATGAGGAGAGCAATGAATCAGACTACCTGGACTTGATAGACTTGGACTTCACTGACGATATTCCAATACTCAGATCTACATATAAATGCATACAAGAAGTGATGGAGACGTAGATAGAGAGGCACCCAAAATTGGCCTTCACAAAAACTTGGATAAGACTAAAATTGTGCAAGTAGAATATAAGGCAAAAGGTGCCTCTGTCAGACTTGGAAAGTCAGAGCTTTAAGAGTTGGACAAGTTCCCATACATTGGCAGCATCATAACAAATGATGAAAATGCCAATCATGAAGTAGCATGCTGAATAGGAAAGACAGGGAGCATTTTCCAAAGGCTAAAAGACTAAATGTGGCTCAACAAAAATGGCTAAGATAGATTTTAGGAGTCAGTTATAGAGATCATATATATATGTGTTCTATGGACAAGTGTATTTTATAGTCTCTTCTATAGTCAAGTTATTCTATTTATCAGGCACTAAATTAAGAAGATCCTCTAGTGATGTGATGTTGAGGAAAGTAATTGAGGATAAAACAAAGATTGAAGGGGAGCTGGTACAACTTAAATCACAGATGAGATCATTGCAGAATGAAAAGGATGGCCATGATGATGTGGTTAGTAGACATCTTGTCATGTTGATATGATGGACTATATTATTACAACTTAATTTAAGTCATGTGTATGGTTTTGTACTTTATTGTACATAATCAGTTTTGAAATATTTTCATTTTTTATACTTTCATTGATTGTTTGATTGTTTGAGAATATTATTCTGAGCCTGTAAATAAAAAACAACTTTGCACAGGTGAACAGTTTAAAAAAAGATTTGGAAAAATCTCTTTCTCAACATCAGCTTTTGCAAATGAAAAACAAAAGTCTAAACTCTGAGCTGGAAAGTCTAGAATCTCAATTAGATGAGATGGAGGTAAACATGAAACAAATTAAATTATTACTTTAGATACTAAGGAAAAGAAAATATGTTGTTAACAAATTTATACATGTATTAACAATTGTCTACGTCACTATAGAAACTTTGAGAAAAGTTAAACTATCACAAACTATCACTAAATAAATGTATTTAAAGATTTCAAATGTTCTAGGTCACTATAAAAACTTATAGACAAGAAAAGCTCTATGTAAATGTATTTATACATTAACTATCATCTAGGTCACTATAG